>JAUUDW010276741.1:0-13744 GCA_032361385.1 Panulirus guttatus | reverse complement strand
TCTGTCTCTCTCTCCTCTTTCTCTCTCTCTCCTCTTTCTCCCTCTCCTCTCTCTCTTTCTCTCTCCTTTCTTAAATCTCTATTTTTCACTTAGGGCCTGGTCTTTGATATGGACTTCTGTCTGTGACTGGAACCTTCATCATAGAAAAACATTGGAACTGATGGAACAAGGAAGAAGGGGAACCTTATGTGGATGCAAAAGGATGTAGTAAAAGTATTTTGAGAATATGGGACCTGAGCATGTAGGAAGGTGTAAAACTTGAAAGGCATGAGTTAGTTGGAGTGATATGGTGAATAGGAAGCGACATTGTGTCAGTGGAATGAACCAGACCAAATGATAGATCCAGTGAAACCACAGAAAGGTTTGTGGGTATTGGTTGTGGATAAGGCTGTGCATTATACATTGGCTAAAGATTGGGTGTGAGCAAATGTGACAGTTTCTTTTGTCTGTTCCTGGTGCTACCTTGGTAATGCAGGAAAGGTCAACAGATGTGAAAAAAAGAATTTGTGTATTCTGTTTGTCTAAGCTTATCTTATTTAATCTTTTCAAAGAATATATGCTGGGCTGAATTAAAACTGTAATATGAATATTATTCTGTAATATGAATATTATTAGTTGTGGCTTTGGAGATTAGTTTGTAGGGATTTAATAATCTCCATAGATGGCTTTAAGATGATCATCAGTCTCACAGGAAAAAATGGAGAGGCGTTATGCAGTACCATGAATTTCAAGTTAATTGAAGACTAGTGCAAAGGAAGATTGATTTTATGTACTCTGACAAACTGAAAGATCCATCCTATCATTACAGATGGGGATTCCATGGGTTCTGGTGGACGTGTCGGTGTAGGAATGCGTGACATGCGTCCTGGAGACTGGTCTTGTCCAAAATGCCAGTTCCATAACTTCTCATCACGTGGCATGTGCTACAAGTGTAATTCACCCAGGGGTATGTAATACTAGTAGACCATTGAGTGTAGGGGCATGTATTATGGTACTGTACTGTAGGCTGGTTAAAAGTTTAGGTTGAAATGTTTTTAAGTTGTTTGTAATTGGGTTATTTTAAGTAACAATATTGTTTGATAGCTAGAAATATATAACTGGTTGTAGACATTACAGTGTAAGGGTATTAATGGAAACTTAGGGCCTAACACATTGGTGGAAGACAGTTTGAAAATGTGGTAATGAGGTACAAGCGATATTAGGAAAGCAGATCAGTGTTAGAAATTTGTTCTTTATGATAGTGTAGCTTAATGATTGGGGAATTGGGCATTTATGTTTTTACCCCATCTTTAGGTTAAGATTAGAGATCACATTTTAGAAAAACCATTTGCCCAAAAAGGTGCATGAGGCTTGGGACAATAATGGCATACATGCAGATGCATGTAACATGGATTTCTATATATAGAATATGAAAGAGTAAATGACTGTAAAAAGGTTGTGATTGTTGTTTTTAGGAAGAAGGTATTCAGCAAAGGAAGAGTGGAACAATTGATGGTAATGTATCAAGGAGTGTTAAGATCAGATTAGAAATACTTATTTCCCATCCTAGGAGTCCTTTCTATCTTTATGAGTCCTCTGTAGCACTGGGGAAGCTGGCCATGGCCATTGGTTGGGATTTAGTATTAATTTTTTTGTGTGCTTTGTGTGAAGAGTTCAGGGTGGTTGAGCAGCAAGTGCATTGTCTTTTTTGTGGTAGTTTTATAATGGATATGAAGGATTTGGTTATATATTGAAACTGTTTGTTGTGTTATAGGGATGGTTAATGTCCAGAGAGTAGATGGGAAAGTATTTGTTATTGGAAGGTGCCTTGTGATAGGTGTATTGTGTATTGGGGTTGAATTTTGACCGAGTTGGGAGGGTGGTTATTTAATGCTTTTTGGGTTATTTCATTGTGTGTGTGTGTTTGTGTTTTCAGTGTTATGTATGTTTGGAGTGAGTGGATTTGTTTATAGAGGTTACTGAAGCTTGAGGATAGGATATTTTTATGTTTACTTGTTTAGTTATGAAATGGTTTTCATGGGAGAGGTTTAGTGCTGTTGCATAGAATTTAGTGCTGAGCATGTTGAGGTGGGATTTTATAGAGAAAATCTTTGTTTTATTGTGTAGGTGTTGTGTTTGTGTTAGGCATCCTTTTATTGTGCTGAGTGCACTATTTTGTGTGGTTTGCATTACTGTTGTATATGATTTTGAGAGGGCCAAAGACTTGGTAGGTCATGCATAGTGTAGAATGGAGCAGATGAAAAGATTGTTGAGGATGTTAATGGATTCTTGTCCAAAACTGGTGACTGTTATTTTTCTGAGTTCATTTAGTTTGTGTTGATGTTGTTGTGGTTGGGGTATTTTGTGTGCATTGTATATGATGCCTAGAATGGTTGGTTATGTTTCATACACACTTTATACACATAGCCTAAAGGTAATTTATACAATTTTTTTTTATAATTTGGTGCATGAAACAGTTTTTGAAACACTGAACCATCAGAAAGCTAAGGTGTTACAACCTCTGCTGCCCATGTGGACAGTCTGTGGTTGTTTGGAATCACCTTCATTCCTGACTGTGAATTTATATGCTACTAATAAGCAATCATTTTCTTACACTTATTCACCTAACCTAACCTAACCATTAATACAGTACAAATATAATTTGTTTAGGGTAACTAAGCAGCACAGTAGCATCAGCAGAATACCTGTATCATCTGTCAAAGAACAACAACAAACAACTGCAGGTTTTCAGTTTCCACCTATGATGCTTTGTTTTGATTAAAGGGCTACAGTACACTGTTTTATTTTTAGGTTTTATTTGAGATGTAGAAACAGATAAGCATTTGATATCCGATGATTACAGGTAGCTGTAAATGTAACAAAAACTATTTGAGAAAAACTTCGACGCAATAATGTTGCTGGTGATGCTGTGCTCAAACATGGCATTTTAGGTGCAGATGAAATTCAGATTTCATATGAAAACAATGTTTTGCATGACCGTAAAAACGATTTCTACTTACAAAAGATAAATGCAGCAACAGATTCTAGAACTACGTATGGTCTGAGAAACTTGGGGGGAGGGTACATCACTGTTGACATCATCTTGAGAAGGAACATCAGAAGTTGAGGGATCAGGAAGTGGGTCCTCAAGGGATGATGAGGCATTCTGCTGGATAGCTTTTTTGAACGTTTCCTCCAGATTTATTTGCCTCATTAACAGTGGTTTTTGTGGTAGAACTCTCTCTTTGATCTTATAAACTGTCACTATTTCTTGTTCTCATTTGAATGCACGCTGCTCTAGTCCTTCAGTAAGTCCATCATACATTTTTACCTTGTCTTTAGGCACTTTTTCTGCAATGTTAACAAACTCATCTCCATTGTCTTTATTATCAACATCACCTTGATTCAGAACCATTTCAGCTATTTCACTATCTTTCTGTGAATGAACATCTGGAGCCTCATTATCTGTAGGTCTTTTAGACATTTTCAGCAATATCTTTGTACTACAGAGCAGAGAATAAGCAAAAAACACAGTGAGTAATGCATGTAGGTCTGGCAGTGACAATGGTTTGTAACAAACTGCAGCCAACAGAGCGTCAGAGCCAGAATGGGCAAGTGAGGTCAGGTGTGGAATTTTCCACTTGTAACGTCATGATGCCGCACAAAAAGTTATGGATTTTGGAGCATTTCGGATTAGGGATGCTTAACTTATAATTGTAATGTTGCACTCCTCTGACCCAGGTAGCTGCCTTTTTCTGTATCATCTATCTAGAGACTGCTGGCATTGTGTGAGACAAAATCTCTCCTTGTCACACATAACACTTGGCAACACTTAATACACGCAACTCATTCTTTGTATCTATATTTTCCTGTGGTGATCTCTGTGTGCTAGCCCTGTCTTTTGGCAAAATGGTAGCAGCAGTAGATAGAAATTGTTGGTAGGAACATAAGGTTTGAGCATTTGTTAGAGTAGGTTGTAGTTGTAGGCAACCAACGACCAGGGAGGTACATTTCCAGAACTACCGGATTGGATATTGGGGGGTTATTGATGGCTGCGTAGTGAGCCAGCACTTTAGTGATTGTCAAATTGCACTCTTCTGACCCAAGTAGCTGTCTTTTCTTTCTGCCTTACCCACACATAGACTACTGGCTTTCTCTCCACAATTATACAGTCTCTCCCTTGTCATACATAACATGTGACAACTTTTAACTAACACAGCTCATTCATCATACCTTTAGATTGTCCTGTGGTGAGCACTATATACTAGCCCTGCCTTTTTGGCAAAATGTTAGAAGTAATAGATAGAAGCAGTAGGTAGGAACATGTACTCAGGAGCATTATCCAGAATTAGTGCGTAGGAACAGTAGGCAGGTGAATTAGGTAATAGTAGTCAGTAGGAACATTAGCTAGGAGCCTCTGCAAACACTGCTGTAAGAGTTGCCCTATGCCAGTGGTTGTCAAGTTGCACTTGTTTGACCTAGATGGCTGTCTTTTCTTTCTGCCCCACCCACACTCAGACTACTGGCTTTTTGGCCACAAACATACAATCTCTCCTTGTCACACAGAACACTTAACAACACTTAATTCTCACAGACCTTTTCTTGGTTTTCCCCAACTGCTTCAAGTTACTGGTGGCAGGTTCGAGTGAAATGCTGCTGAAGCTGGTATCTGGTTTTGGGAGTGTGTCTGAAAGGAGAAAGTTGAGCGTAAATATGAATAAAAGCAAGGTTGTTTGGTTTAGCAGTAAAGAGGGAGGTTATTTAGGGGTGAGTTTGAATGGAGAGTAGTAGTAGGAAGTGGAGTGTTTACTTACCGGGGAATGGATATAGCAGCCAATGAAGACATGTGAACTGAAGTGAGACAGGGTGTGTGTGGGAATAGTGGCCTTAGGCACACTGAGGAATGTATGGAAAGAGAGATCACTGTTATTTTTAGCAAAGATGGGTATGTTTGATGGTACTGCATTCCCATTAGTGCTGTATGGATGCAATTCAAGAGCCTCAGCCATATATGTAAAAAGAACGTTCCGTTGGGAATGTTGAGATTGAAATTCTCGAGGACAGTATGTGTTGTGAGGAGGGTTGATGGATTAAGAATTGATAGGGTAAGAGAGAGAGAGAGATGGTACTAAGTGGACCATATATAAGAGAGCTGAACTAATTGGATATACATGTCAGAAGTGGAGAGTAGGAAAAGGGTGAAACATAGGAGGTGTAATAATAGAATGAAAATGCTTTGAAGGTTTGAGGCCTGAGCATGCAGGAGGATGCAAGTTGTGCAAAGGATAAAACGAATGAGAGTGAGTTGGTATACAAGGGATGACATTCTGTCACTGAGCTGAGCCAGGCCATTTGAAGTTTCAGGGGAAATATATGGAAAAGTCTGTTGTGCCTCATTGTGGTTAGGGGGTTCTGGTTTTAGTTCATTTTGCATGATGCAAGTTAATGAGGCTACATTATTTTTGTTCCTTGTGCTTCCTCAGTAATGTAGGAAATGGCAAACATATATGAAGAGAAAGTCACGTAGCACCTTTTAAGAGACATTACACAACATTACACAGCTGACTAATAAAAGCTTAGCTTCAAATCTCCCAGGCAGCTACTTATATCACAACCATTGACTCAAGTGACCTTCACGACCACAGGCTTCTTCCTTGAGTGGTGCTACCACTTGCCCGTTTGAACAGACTTAAAACATTTTCGTAGAGGCTTAGGAAAGATACATCCTAGAGGCAATGCACATGATATATTTGCCTGGCAAAATGGAAAGAAATCTGATCTTTGGGGTGTGTGGAAGGAAATATGCTACGTATTGTAGACGAGGTTTGAGGGATATGATGACCAAGAAATTAATGATGAATTGTCCATTAGCATGATGAGCAAAGGCCTTGGTATGAGATGTAAAGATTGGAGGATCTTGAAGAACATGTTGAAGAACTGCTATGAGCTACTAGATGAGGAGTTGGCAATGCTTCACATTCAGGATATGAACCAGTCTGGGTCAGATGAGGAAGAGGAAGTACTGTGTCAAATAAAGAAGGAAGTAGCAAAGAAATTATGAACAATCTGGAACATGCGATGCAGCTAATAACTCTCTATATTAAGGATCAAGAATGAGTGCCAAGATTTTAATCAGTTACAGCATGCACTTAAAGAATGATACACAGTATGCTATGAAAGTAAGCGGGTCGTGATTCCTAATTTCAGAAGAAAATCACTATATCTGCTATTCCTCGTGGCCAGAAGGTCTAAGAAAAGCTCACTGTGATCTTTTTTGCCATGTGATAGTATAAGTGGAATGTTATACAAAGTTATGCATCCTGTTGTGAATAATAGTTGATGTGACTTGTTCTGGAATTTTATTACTGCATGGTGATGCACCGTTTGAGTGGGGCTTGGTTGATAGCATTGGGCAGGTCATCATCCACCCACTGTACAGAGTGTGTTCTACTTATGCTTTGGCTTTTTACCATGTAATGTGAATTGAATTATATGCTTATTACTAGAATATTTATTTCTTTGGTAACATAATATCTCTTCAAAAGGAAATGTAGAGATAAGCTAGACAAGATATGATTTCTGTACGCATCTTTCTGTGTCTGACTGAGAGAGAGGAGCAAGCCAAGGAAATTTAATGTGTTCATAATTACAGCACTGTTCTTTTGAGGCCCATATCCATGATGAATTATGGATGTAGTATTTCATAAGACCTTCAAACTTTCTGATATACAATGTCAGTACAATGGTATAATGGAGCTTTGGTATATGCCCCTCTCTTTGTTGTAACACTTGCATATGAGGCAGGGACTCCTGGTGAACAAAGCACTTACTGCATGCCACCAGCTGCATACAAGTTTCATCAACAGTTATTGTGGTTGTGGTCTTTTAATGTCTTTTTGTGTGCTATTGTTTGAGAAGGATTGCCTACTAATATTGTATATACTATATAGTTGTACACCAGCATTACCACAAGAGAGTTTGAGATAAGTTACCATTACTAGCATGTTGATGTTTACAGTAATTATCAAGTTATGATCCTGTTTTTGTATATGCTTTTTGTTATTATTTATTCATGTTCATAATAGAAAAAAAATTAAAACAGAAATAGGCCATTAGATTTTTTCAAGGTTGTTAGTGATAAAGGAAGAGTTCAGTAACTTAGATTAGTGCTCTAAGAGTGTGAAACTATACAGGTAATTTGAATAGAGATACTTGACATGTAAGTAATAGGGTTCAGATGTCATTCATGGACTTTGAAGTGAAGCATATCTAGTTCAGTTTACTAATGCATGTTTAGGGTTGCTTTGAACTACTTTTATTTGTAAATCATTCCATATGTTGATATTCCAGTTGAAAAAATGCTTTGGTTCATTCAAAGTAATGTTTGCCCACAAGTTTGTATCAAATACTGTTAGTGAAATTAAACAAATATAGCTTAAAGTAGCTGCTTGGATGGAGATTATCAATGCCTCCAAGGGTTTTGAAAGCTTATGGTAAAGCACTTTATTTTAAGCTAAACAATGTCAAAATTGTTTCTTAGTCCAGGGATCATCTTGGTTGGTTACTGCTGGACATATTCCATCCTGATTATCATTTTTTCAAGTAAAGAGTGTGCACTAGTTTCTGTGATGTAGATTTTAATGTCCCCTCTCTAAATTTAAAGTTTTTTTTCGTAGTTTCTTTGTGCTGCTTGGTTTAGGATATCGGAGATTATTATAGTCAAGTCTTGCCATCATTTACCATTTGCAGCTTATCAGAATTTGTATTGTAACTTACCTCCTTGTTTTGGTAGTTGATATGTGAAAATTTGCTTATATCTATAGACTAGAAACATGAGAAAAGGCCACATCTGCTCACACTCATTCTCTAGCTGTCTTATGTAATTATTCGCTAGCTGTCATGTGTAATTATGAAGTTATTACTGGATAGATTTATAGTTATCAGATGACACAAGGTCCCTCATCAGTGATTTGAGGCATGACATTTAACCATGCTTATGCTATCATAGCATTTGGTAAACTATTTGAAAGTACACCAATATGTCTTCTCTTTACCTTCATCATTCATGTCCCTAGCCCATTCATTAAAGGGATGCTAGCAAGACACATCAACCTCCAATTTGCATCTCTTGTGTACCACATTTTGCTAAACTCTTTCTGTGCAGTCTGGACACATCAATGACACAGTGACTCAGCCATTAGTTGTTTGGCAAATTATTTGAGGTATCAGAACATATTAACCCCTTCACCATAACTTGCTCCATAAACTTTATTCCTCATCATGCCACTGAGATCATTCCTTACAACTCCATGCAGTCATCAAAGCCAACTCCTCTCCTCTTCATTTTCCCATTACTAATGTTATGTCCTCCTTTTATTCCTTTTCATTCTCCCTATACTTATTTCATCCTTGCATCCCCAACTTGGACATTCTTACTACATCCTTCCCCTGTCTGGTGCATTGCTCTTTCCATGTGTGCTCAGCATGAGAAAGCAAATTGCTACAGGAATCACTGATGCTCACAGACAACTTTTGCCTACCAGAACTACATAGGTAGTAGTTAGAAGGCAGCCAGCAACCAGGGAGGTATATTACCAGTACTACCTGCCTAGGTATCAGGAGGGTTAGTGACATCTGCTTAGTGAGCCAGCATTTTGGTGGTTGTCAAGTTGCACTCCTCTGACCTAGGTAGCTGTCTATTCTTTCTGCCTCACTAACATATGGAATACTGATTCTGTCCACAAACATACAGTCTGTCCTTATCATATGTAACACTTGATAACACTCAATTTCCATAGCTCATTCTTTGTAACTAGATTTTCCTGGAGTTCTGTAGTTATGGAGGCTCTTGCCTTGGCCACCCCTTTGAGGGAGTCCCAGTTGGAGTGGGCATCAGAGATATAGATAGATAGATGGAACAGAATGCAAGTGATCTGCTGGATAATGCCAATCTGCTAGCAGTTGTTGTATTGGCAAGTTTTAAAGAAAAGGAAAGAAAGATTTACTTCAGTTTTAGGATAAGCTTATTAGACATTTAAGATGAGCTCTGTGCTACCATTTGTGGCATGGTGAAAACATAAGAAAGCCTAGCATATACATAAAAGATATATCTTTTCCTTAATATTTATGGGGGTATGTTCTTGGGAACCTTGTTGATACTTGTAACTGAATGCAATGTTAAGATTGGGGGAGTGCTTATTGTAGAAGGGTTCTCTGGTGTTTGTACATTATGCACGAGAGTGGATGTGGGTGAATGAGGCCATTTCTTTGTTATTAGGACTATCATTGAAGTGGGAAATGGCATGTATAAAAAAAAAAAAAAACTAATAATGTTAAAGGGTTATGTGGATAATAGGGTTAGGCTTCAGTGGTTAGAGAGTATCAGGGCTTTTCTTTATGCTTCTTTCATACTTGCTTTTTATTCCTCACATTAGTGAGGTAGAACCAGGAACAGATGAAGAAAAGGCATCATATACTTGCACCCCATTCTTTTGCTGTCATGTACCGAAACCAGAGCCCCGTATCCACAACCAGAGTATCCCTATGAATCTTTCTGTGGATTTCCCCAGCTGTTTCACATTCCCAGGTTCAGTCTATTTCGGGCTGATGCTCCCAGAATAGTATTTCATTCCAGTTCACTCTAACCTGCATATTTAGACTCTAGTACTCAGTGTATTATTCATTCCATCCTTCCATCTCCAATTTGGTTCCCCACTTTCTCCTTGTTCCCCCATTTCTGACATATGTCTTTTCCTCACTCATTCTCTCCATATGTCCAAACCATCACAGCACATCCTCTTATCTCTCTCATCTAAATTCTTCTTACTATCTTGCCTCTTTCTTATCCTTTCATTGCTTACTCTTATCAAGCATCATCACACCACACAGTGTCCTCAAACATTTCATGTCCAACACATTCATACTCTTATGTATATTCTCAACTATATCCCATGCAAATCATCCATTCAACCTCATAAGGAGTACTAAACCTCAAGATACCCATTTTCTTGATCTCATATAGTGACAACTCTTTTCACATGTTCATTACTGCTTCCACCTCTGCTTCCATAGTTTCATTTGCTGCCATGTCCACTCCCAGGTATCTAATACACCAAACTTCCTCCAAGTTGTCTTCATTTAAACTTGCACCTCAACTGACATGTCTCTGCTCAGCTAAACGTAATAATCTTGCTTTTATTCACATTTACTACAAACTTACCAACCTCTGCAGTTTCTCACACTGATCTGCAGCCAGTGCTGTCATCAGCTTACAGCAACTGACTGACTTTTTAGGAACTTGCATCAAGACGAGATGTAGATTGATTGAGAGAAGGAGCAGCAGAATTGAAGGATGTGGAGGAATGCATTGTTCAGTAGTTAGTATATGAGTGCACTTGGTTATTTGTGGAAAAGAGAAAGTCATTGATAAAAGGAGAAAATTGGAAGGGAATAGGACAGAACCATTAGGGACACTGTTGATAGAGAAAGGAGAAAGCAGATCCACCAATGACGACAGAGATAGATCAGCCAGAGAGGAAGCTAGATATGAGGAAGCAAAGTGAGGGAAGGAAGCTAGAAGAGGGAGTTTAGAGATGAGACCCCGGTGCCACACCATGTCAGAAGCCTTGGATATGTCAGTGGCAACAACATAAGACTCTCCAAAATCTTGCAGGAATGATGACCAGACATTAGTAAGATAGGAAAGAATATCACCAGTGGATCTTACCTTCCAGAAGCCGTACTGGTGATCAGAGAGAAAACTCTGAGATTGAAGATTACTAAGGATATGGGAGTTGAGGGATTGAAAGACTTTGGAAATGATAGATGTCAAAGCAGTAAGATGATAGCTAGAGGGCTCAGAACGGTCACCCTTGTAAGAGATGGGATGTATCAACGCATGCTTCAATAAGAAAGAAAAGTCTTGGTTTTTAAACTGAAATGGAACATGAGCAGCACATGTGCAAGTTCAGAGGCACTCTTTCAGTACATGGGGATGCTCGTGTCCACATAGAGAAGAGCTTTTTGAACAACCTGAAAAGAGATTACAAGAAGGGACATAGGATTAGTAAGAGGATCATTAGGGGGTGAAGGAACATTAGTCATCCAATGCTCTGTCTATGGGAGAGAGAGAACTGTTTGTGTACGAGAGAGAGAGCTGAAGTACCGTCAGAAGGGGTAAGTGAAGGAAAGGTAGAATATGAAAGTTGTTAGTGATGCCCTTAGCTAAAGACCAGGAAGACTTATAGGTTGATGAATAAAGGAATGCTTTGTCTCATGGATAACATACCTTAAATGTTTATGGGCAGTGATATAAGCTGGATGGGAGTCAGAGGAAGTAGATCTTTTCCAAGCTCGACATGCCTTATCCCTTGCCTGAAAGGCCTCAAAACAGGAACAGTTGGAAGAAGAGGTTGTTTTGGAGGAAGAGGGAATAAATGTTACCATTCGTGCAACAATAATCTTTGATGTTTGTTTTGTGGAGATGGAAGCATCACGACGTAAGAGACAGTGACTTACCCAAGGAAAATCGGAAAAGAATTTTCATAAGTTATTCCAGTCAACTTTGTTGTGGTTCCAATATATACAGTGAGAAGGGGCTGCTGGAAGGGAAGATGCTGTTTGATTAGATGCGTTTATGATAATGTGATCAGATGAACCAATTGTGGGTAAGATTATGTTGTTATAACAGGATCGATTAGAGGTGAAGAACAGATCCATAATATTAGGAGAGTAGTCACAGCAGTCAACATCATGAATAAAGTGGAAGATACGAGAATGAACAACTTGAGGGCTTCCCCCCCACCATCCATGTGGGAGGAATTCAACCATTTCCGGTGGTGAATGTTGAAATCCCATAAGTAGAGGATCTGGACTTATGGGTGAGAGGACACCACAGTCTTGTGGCAGGAGTTTGCATAATTGAAGAAAGACATGAAATTTGTTGAATTAAGAGAGTATTCCTTACCGTGATGCATTCACGGGCTGCCCAGGGTCGAGTGAATAGGTTCGAATCCTGGTTGCGACAGTCGGTTCACAGTCAACCCATCTGTTCATCCACCCCAGGGGTTCGTCGATGAACTGGGTACCTGGCTTGCTCATCTGTTCCGTTTCTGTGTAAAAACCATAACTTTTCCTTGTCCTAGGAAGCATGCATTGATACATCCCGTCCCGAAGAAGGGTGACCATTCCGACCCCTCAAGCTATCGTCCTATTGCTTTGATATCTACCATTTCCAAAGTCATTGAATCTCTCCTCAACTCCCATATCCTTAAACACCTCGAAAATCAAAGTCTTGTTTCTGATCACCAATATGGCTTCCGTAAGGCGAGTTCCACTGGTGATGTTCCTTCCTATCTTACTAATGTCTGCTCATCATATCTGAAAGATTTTGGGGAGTCCTGTGTAGTTGCCCTTGACATATCTAAAGATTTTGACAGTTTGGCATTGAGGTCTCTAAGCTTCCTGCCTTTGGCTTCCCTCTCCCACTTTGCTCCTTCATATCTAGCTTCCTCTCCGGCCGATCTATCTCTGGTTGTTGATGGATCACCTTCCCCCCCTGTTTCCAACAACAGTGGTGTCCCTCAAGGTTCTCTCTTTGCCCCCTACACTTTTTTCCTTTTTTCAACAATTTCATTTCCATAAATAATTCAATGCACTCGTATGCTGATGCCTCAACACTGCATTCATCCACGTCCTTCAGTTCTGCTCCCTCTTCTCTCACTTGATCTGCATGTCGTATTGACATAGCTTCCTCAATAAACTCAGACATGGACAGAATATCTCAGTGGGGTAGACAAAATCTTGTAAAGTTTAATGCCTCCAAGACCCAGTTCCTACCCATTTCTCAATGAAAAACTCCTAGCAACTCTCGTCTCCTTTGACGTTTTGTAATTCCACCTCTTGACTCTGTGAACATACTTGATATTACTGTAACATCCAATCTTTCTTGGAAACCCCACGTTCCAGGAATAGCTAAGTTTGCCTTTTAAGTCACTGGGTGTCCTGTTTAGATGTCGAAACGTCTTTTCTTCTGAACAGTGCTCTGTTTATACAGAAGATTGATTCGCCCTTGTATAGAGTTACTGCTCTCACTTTTGGTGTGGTTCTAGCACTGCATCCTTATTTGGAAGAGTCAAGTCCCAGGTTAATTTCCAAACTTGACCCCCTTGTCCTGTGCTGCAATGTTGGTTCATTTTCCCTCTTCTCTAGGTATTACTTTGGTTATTGCTCTTGTGCTGGCTGCCTGTGTGCCCACACCACGAGCTAGACCACGCAATACTCGGCAAGCCGCTACGTCACTTGATTATTGTGTGGCCATCAGCAACTCAGGGTGGGTCGTTTTGATACCTGCTTCTTTGCCTACATGTCACTTCCTGAAAAGTTCTTAGATACTTGTTTCTTTTTTTCCGGTTCATGATTTTCTATATATTTCAGTTAAGGCCCAGCCTTGATGTGGACTTTTGTCCATGACTAGAGCCTTCAACATAAAAAGAAATAATGTTAATGGAATGGCCTTGATTAGGGCCTCAGCTGCTGTGTTGTCTCATCCAAAAAGAAGAAGAAAAAAAAAACTGGAAACTGTTGTTGTTGTGAGACAAACCTTGAGCCAGATAACATCAAAGTTTGGGAACTCGAGGTCCTCGAGGCATGCAACAGGTTTGTAGGTGTTAGAATGAGCATGAACACCACATTTGAACCAGAATCATGAGTGGAGTTTATAGTTGGATATGAAAAAGGGTTTTGTGAGATCATTACACAACTGGGT
>JAUUDW010276631.1:0-13745 GCA_032361385.1 Panulirus guttatus | reverse complement strand
TCTTTCCCAATAACTATGACCTGGCTCATTTCAAGAGACAGGTTTTCACTTTCTCAAAAATTTGTAAATACTTTCCCCGTCTTTTTTTCCCCCTTTCTCAATTCTCTATATTTCAATTAGGGAATGGCCTTGATGTGGACTTTTGTCCATGACTGGAGCCATAGAAAAAAAAGGGTCGAATTTCTTAAGAAAGGGGGTGACTGAATTGTTGATTGGTTAGCTAGGATTTTCAATGTACACATGGATTATAGTGAAGTGCCTGAGGATTGGTAGAATGCATGTATAGTGCCACAATATAAAGGTAAGGGGGACAAAGGTGAGTCTTTAAATGAAAGTGGCACAAGTTTGTTGAGAGTACCTGCTAAGTTGTGATTGCGAGGGTTGTGGCATGCACAGAGGGTCAGACTACTTAGGAACAATATGGTCTAAGGAGTAACAGAGTATGTGTGGATCAGGTGTTTGCTCTGAAGAATGTGTTCGAGAAATACTTATAGAAACAGAAGGATTTGCATGAGGCATTTAAGGAACTGGAAAAAAGAATATGATAGGGTTGATTCACGTGTTTTGTGGAAGGTGCTAAGAATATATAGTGTGGGAGGAAAGCTGTTAGAAGCAGTGAGGAGTTTTATCAAGAGGGTTTGGCATACATGTGAGTAGCTACGGGAAAAGGGTGAGTGTTTAAGATGGAGGTGGGTCTGTGTCAGGGGTGTGTGATGCCATCATGGCCTTTAAATCTGTTTAAGGACAGAGTGATACCCTAATGAGGAAATGATGGAGGTAAATGCAAGGGTCTTGGAAAGCAGCAGGTATACACTCTATTGGGGGTGAGGGGGCCTGGGAGTTGAGTCAGTTGTTGTTTGCTGATGACATGGTGCTGGTTGCAAAATGAAGTGAGAAACTGCAAAAGCTGGTGTCTGTATTTGGGAGGGTGTATGAAATTAGAAAGTTGAGAGTAAATTGCATAAAAGGAAGGTTTTTAGATTTAACAGTGCAAATAGACAAGTTAATTGGAATATGAGTTTGAATAGAAAAACTTGGAGGAATTGAAGTGTTTTATATATCTAGGAGTGGACTTGGCAGCAAATGGAACCATGGAAACTGAGGTAAGTCATAGGGTAGGTAATGGGGCAAAGGTTCTGGAAGCATTGAGGAACGTGTGATAAAAGGTCACTATTTGGGAGGGCAAAAAAGGGTATATTTGAAGATGCAGTAGTCCAGATAGTGTTGTATGGATGCGAGATGTGCTATGGATAATGTACGGAAAATGGTGAATGTGTTGGAAATGAAATATTTGAGGACAATATGTGGTGTAAGGAGTATTGACTATGTAATGACAGGGTAAGAGAGAGGTGTGGTAATAAGAGTATGGTTGAGAGAGTTGAAGTGGGTGTGCTGAAATGGTGAACAAGTTTGAAAGAGAGAAAAGATATGTGTAACAGGAATCCATCTACAAGTGGTTACAACATGAGCAAGAAATCATCAGTCTTTGGAAAAAAGAGAGCAGAATTTCACTGAGGACCTTCTCTTTAAAGGAGTCCATCATTTCTCTGCACCAGCATGAAGTTCAGCCTCAAAGCTACATGAGAAAAGAGAAGAAATACAAATCAAAATACGAATTACTGGTTAAGCTGAACATATCATGAAAGATGACATTGGTGGTTTCTCTAATCACAATAGTTTTCAAGATACAAAGTATCTGTAATTTGGGACACAGCAAACAATGAATCAGAAACAAAGATAACCATGTCTGAAGTCCAGAGCAAACAATGAATCAGAAACAAAAATAACCATGTCTGAAGTCCAGAGACTAAAGTGAAGATACCAAAAGCTCACATTAAGTAATAGTCAGCAGGTCCAAACAGTGCTACAGTGAGCAAGAAACTGTGTTTAGAAAGCTGTTTTTCTCTACCTCATCCTTGCATCCTGACACTAGACCTAAATGGGTTGCTGTATTACCGAATAGCTCCTGTTGACGAACATCTACTGATCTCTTATATCTTATGATGGTTAAAGGTGGGTAAATTTTCTTGGATAAATCTTCTTTTTGGAGTAAATTGGTAACTTAACCTATCTTACACCCAACCCCAACCAAGCAAATGCTCACTCAGGTGTTTATAAGGTTCTGAAAATAGGTGAGAAATATCTCAACTTGCTTCTGTATTCCATGATCTTTAAATGAACCACATAAACATACCTACCACAAATATCTTCTGCCTCTATTTTCACTTTCTTTGCTAGAAATCTGAGGTAGCTTTTTCATTTGCTTGGTGACAAAAATACAAAAATAAAAAAAAAAAGTAGACATGTGTCTAAACTTTACTGATGGGTCCTGTATATACATGTATAGAAATACTATAGTTGGAATTTTCATGTAAATAGGAAACAGCATGAACCATGATGAATGTAGTTAAACGCTGTACTGAGATATATGTGGGCTGCTTTTGGAAAAGTAATTACAATTTTCTTCGGTATATGTTTCAAGAAAAGTGGATGGTCAACATTCAAAAATGCATGTTTAAAATTTTGAATATTTTCTCTCTATGAAGGATTGTCCTTTGAGCATCAGAGATTCTCTATGATATTGGAAAATCAGGACAAGGATCTTTTAACTCTAAGTTTCTGGTAAAGAAACTGGGTTCCTAACTTATAACCATATTCCCAGCTAGGTAGTGGCAGCTTGCTGATTTTGGGTCCACTGTTGACTGATCAAAGACTGCCATAGAGATGACGTAATCAGCCTAATCACTCCTGGCTGTCTAGCAGATCAGAATCCACAGACTGCTGGCATCAACCTACAAGTGGTCACAACTGGTACAAAAATGAGAGAGAGAGAGAAAGAGAGAGAGGAAGGCCAGGCAGAAAAAAAAATCCAGGAGCAACTGCTTGCAAGCCTGCCTCAAAGATAAAAGCTTTTCAAAATTTCCAAACCTTCATTTCTCCCTCTAAAGTGTATCCTGCGAGCATGATAGCTTAAATGAATGAAGGAGTATTTAAAGAAAAATCTTCCGTATAAGAATAATAGTGAATCATGGGCACACCAAAATACATCACTCCTGGAGAAGAAATCCCCAGAGCCATAAGTTAAGGCAATATCTGACATAGGTGGTAGATGAGTGTCAAAGATTCCTTTTGTTAATTTTTGCCAACAAAAGGATTTGGAGAAAGGCTATAGGTAAGGACACCTTTTTTACAGCATATGCTCTAGCTTAAAGCCCATGTTAAACCAACAAAATGAGTTTCTTAATCCAAGAACATAGATGTTCCTGCTAATAGGGAACTTAAGGTTTTAGAGTACACAAATAAATGCTGCCTTTGATAATCTCTAAAGAAGTTCAGTCAGTCTCTGAGAGATTTAATGGAGCATAAGGCATGAATCTCTTTGGCGAAGTCTTCCAAGAGTTTAATGACAACAATGCTATTTCTAAATAAAATTGTTTCATTTCTAGCCTGGAATCAAGGGTATGGAGTTACCTTAACCTATATGAGACTGTCATGAAATAAAGGAAGAATCTTGACTCTAGACACAGTATACAAATGCATTAACTTTCCTTCCAGAGCCAACGGCTATATGTAAAACAAGTTTTCAAGGAAAGATGTTCAGCTAAACTTACCCAAAAGCTTTTTAGGCTTTATAAAGCTCCCACTGGGATTGCAATGGGGAAGCAACTGGCCTCCTCAAGAATAACGGCTGAAGAAATCTATCACAAACACGACCAATCAGATTAATACCAAAACCCACAGATGGGTTCTCAGAGCACACTCGTTAGGCAATAGTATTATCTATTTGTCTATCTACGTATATATCTGATGCCTGTTCCTTCTAGGAACTCTCATCTAGGGATTGGCCACAGTAGAAGTCTCTCCACTTACCTCTGTTCTTACGTGCCTCTCTTGTATACACCATTCCACGCATTCTTCTACCAATTCTCTCCCTCAAATATTCTTTCACTCCATTTCATTTCACAGGAGTTCTTCATAAGACACCAACCCCTTTAATTGAATTATCGTATACTCTCCTTGTAAACTCCCCGTCTTGCATTCTTTCCATATGCCCAAACCATCTCACAGTATTACGTTTCACCCACTCTACCACTCCACAATTTATTCCCTTTGCATTCCTTTTCATACCAAACCTCTCATACACTTCCTCATTTCTTTCTTCACTCCATCTCATACCACATGCTCCTCGAAATAGCTCAATTCCACAGCTTGGATTCTTAACCTCTGTGACTCATTCCATGTCCATGTTTTGGCTGCATTGGTCAGGGTCAGAAGGAATATGCTGTCTCTTAATCCCTTCTCCACTTCCAAACTTACACTTCTACCCTTCATTATTCTGTTAAGGGGCCCCGGAACTAACTTCTACTTTATTCTGCTCTCTCCCTTATCTTTCCTTCCATATCACCAAACTTAACCAAAATAGCACCCAAACACCTAAATTCTGTCACCTCTTCCAGTCTTTCTCCCCAATATCTATAACAAAGTTTAGTACACTTTCTTTTCTCTCTCTATAGGGCTTTGCAAAATCTGTACTTTCACTCAAGAGTTTCCTTTCATACACCTTTACTTTACTTTTACTTGCATTTACCTTCAACTGCCTGTGCTTACTTACACCAAAAAACACTTACAACATTCTGCAACTCTGCTCTGAGCAAACAACACAGTATCATCTTCAAACAGGCTTGTCACAAGCCACCATACTTTACCACCACATTCCATCTCTGAATCCCCTCTCCCTAGTCTTGCTTCCATCTCTCTTATCACTCCATCCATATATATGTTAAAAAGCCATGGTGACACCACACAGCCCTGCCTCATACCCATATGTATAGCAAAACTTTTATTCAACTCTCGATCCAATCTTTCACATGCATTTTTTCCTCTATGGAAGGCTTTCACCCCGTCAAACTGTTGTTCCCCTACCCTACATATCCTTAGCACATCCCACAGAGTATTCCACTTGACTTTGTCATACACTTTCTCCATTCATTTTCTAAAGTCATTCTCAATGCAGAAATTTGATCCACACATCCTCCAGGAGGCTCCTTCTAGCCCTTCCCTCCCTCTATTGTAGGCTGTGGCTCGTCTCCGAGACAATGAGAGACTCTTTGAGCCACAGTTGGATTGAAGGGACGACGCTGTCGCCGGGCAGTACCTGTTGGTCCGCAAAGCCTTAAGAGACATCAAGCCCGAAGTCAGCGGGAGTAGAGGCCCAGGAGGAGGACAGGTTCCCGTGCAAGTTGCAGCTGATGATATGGACTCGTAACCTCGTCCGAATGTCCCCAGTTCTCCCGGTGTGGTCCGGTTAACGACCCTGGACGTAACAGAGTGAGGCTTTCCCCAGCAGTGCTTTGTTTCCGTACGCGTGTGGTTGATGGTCTGGGTTGGTTTGGAGGGATGGCCTCTACGGGAGGTTTGGAGGGTCTATCCTCAAGATGCGTTTGGAGATCTTTTTTGACTGACATTATGAAGGTTCTCAAGTACGTTTTGGTGTTTAGTAAACATTCTGGAGGGATTCACATGATAGATAGCTCCACCTGCCACACAAACAAAGACATTCACCCACTTAATCACAGAAATAATAGAAGATTTTAGTATTTATTTCATTTGTAGGATTAAGAATGTATGACTTGGAATAAGCCTGTGATCAGTTCTACAAATCATCTCATGTTTATAGTCCGCCATGATCTTCACATTATGCTATAGCGAAGCATGGTTGATGTACAGTAGCGTTTCACTGTTTCATTATTCATTGATGATGATTTCCAATGACACGTGCCTCAGTTTCCCTTCAATCCCCACCTTCATGAGGCCAGACAAGATACGCATTCTTGTTTGACTAGACTGGGTGTGAACCTTATTATCGTTTACCAACTTTGTGATATTCGGTGCCATTAAATGCACGAACCCCTTTACAATATGAATGATAGAATAGGTGCTAACGAGGAAAAGGTGTCTAACGACCGCGCGAGGACAGCTGATGGTAAAGATTGTGCATTTAGTATAAAGACAATATAGAAGGAGAGAGTAGAAAGGAAAGAATGTTCGTTAAGGAAGGATTTAAATAAATGAAAAGGGTGTAATGAATAAGGGAATCAAATAGGAAAACCAAAGGAGTAATTGGAAAGTGCAGTAACTAACTGAAATAAGGCTCTCAGAGTTGAACCCCGTGTCATATCTTTTACGTTCCTGTTTGCCGAGGCAAAACACCAATATGATTGCCTGTGTTTAAGCTCATAACACTTCAGATAATGAAGCCTGCGTTCCTCGTACTTCATTTTTTCGAAGCTCAGGTTCCGGACAACATTTCGAAACGCGACTTTCAACCCATATTCACATGTAGGCGTCCTCTCTAAATGAACCTTGGCCTTTTAGTTTACGAAGCTTAGGAACAGGTATTAGTGAGCAAAGACAGGTTAGACAATTGGACGCCCCCCTGGATTTGAGAACAAAATCAAGCATAAACAACGCTGGGTACTCTACTCACCCTATATGGGACTGAGGTTTGACGTCTGTTCTTGGGTTTACTGATGTTACAGTCGCCACTAATAAGAATCTTGAGCAGAATACCTTCCCCGAGACGATGACATTTGCCCTTAAAGACGAAGCATCAGTTCGGTAAACGAGTAAACCATATTTCCGATGGTGCGCGACCTTTCCACATCCCACGCCCAGTTGTCAAAACATTGCTTTTAGTATGTCAGAGTGCCTGATGCCAGGGGTTGCTACGTTCACCTTCCAGAACGCCAAGAGAGCTGCTTCAAGATTGTGATAAGGTTCTGTTGCGTGAGGATTGCTTTTCCTTGGAATTAAACATAGTAATTTACCTTCCTTTGTTAGTCTTACGTTAAGATCATTTTAAAAAAGCCGTCTAATTCTTGCTGTTCCATCGGTTTGGTACTCGAAGCAGAAAATTCTGTTTGAGTAATTGTTCTTATTGCAGATGCATCAGTTTTAACAACGAATTCAGCTTAGATGATTTCACATTATACCCAAGTACAGTATAATTTTTTCTAATATCAAAATCAGTCCAGAATGTGAAGGTTTATTATTAGATTTACTGGAAGCTATGTCAGGCAAGCATTATAGAAATGGAGAGACTATCTTTTCTCAATTTGGCATTATTATCGCAAGAACTCATTCACCCTGTCTATAAGTATTTGATTAAGTAATAAGCCTCTTCTTCTGTCATCTCTCTGGTAAACAACAAGAATTATGAAGGCCTTGGATGTTTGGCTCGAAACTATTGTCAAACGTTATATCCGGAAGTGAAAAGTGAACGTGGCTATCAGAGCAAAAATTACACAGATGTAAGAAAAATTAATAAATGAATAAACGGACGAGTGGAGAGAGGAGAGATAAGCAATTGTGAATAGGGCAAGAGTAGAATAGGAAAGAGACAGGAACAGAAGTAGTCCCTTTTCAAATAGTGCCCAGAGTAATAAGCATTATTTAACAGAGCAATATGTGGAGCCCGAGTCTCCGGTAATTCCCTCCTCTTCTTCCTCGCATTATTGGATTTCACTTGGCGCCACTAACTTACCGGAGGGCCACTCGCAGTAAAGTTCTCCAACTCTTGTTGATCATAGGTTTGGATACTAGGTGGGGGAGTGGGGAGGAGGGGTGTGGGGAGGAAAAGCTGTTGGGGAGAGAGGGAGGGAGGAAAAGGAGGAGCGTAGAGGAAAGGAGACAGTGGTGAGCAGGCAAGACGCTACCAGCAAGCGTGAGAATGGAAGAGGAAAGGCAACGCTATACCTCACCTCACCTCACTCTCAACACTACTCTTCACCTCAGTCTTAACCTCTGGTGAGGGAAGCAACACACCGGCCGTTCGGTTTCCTCACCGCCACGCTGTAATTAACAAATATGATCCACGGGACTTCCTGGGATTACGTAACGTGTACTCCCAGAATACTCTAGACCCTTGGGCGTACAGAATGCTGTTAATAACGCGGAGTGGAGCGACGCAACACGCGGCAGATCTACCGGGAAATTGCGACTCAGTGTTCGTAATAATAACCTGCAGAAGGAGAGCTTATGTCTTGCTTCTTGGGTCATCACGTGGAGTCTACTCATTGCTGATGACTACATTAGTGCATATGATCGCTCACTTTCATAGAACACATGATGCCCTCCAACGGCAAGGATTCGAACCCGGGACCTTTTGCGCCGCAGTTGGGAACGCTAACCGCGCGGCTATGACTTTAGCCGAGTGGTTAGCGTTCCTAGCTACCACGCGAAAGGTCCCGGATTCGAATCCTTGCTGTCGGAGGGCAATATGTGATATACGTATATTATGTGTATCTATATATATATATATATATATATATATATATGGTTCTGCAGAATAAGGCTTTGATTAATTAATTAAATTGGTTCGAGTTTAAATGGTGAAGCGGTGTTGATTCGGTTATAGCTGGTTGAGTTAGTCCTTCCTTCCCCATGTCTCTTCTCTTGGCCGAAGGACATTAACTCACGAGGCAAGCATCATCGTGATGGCCCGAAAGTTTGTCTCCCATCATCATAAATTCGCTATCCTCGTAACTTTCTTTTGCCGTCACGGTACAGTAGAAATATAAATCTGAGCTGAGTGATGCGATCGGCATTAATCTTGACCGCGTGGCGCTGGAGGAAAACAGAAAGAAAGACAAGACATGGGTACCACACGCCTTCAGCTTTGCTCAACCTCAGTATTTGGTCCACAGGATCAGTCGACCCCTTATGGCTCTGAATCATCGTAAATGACGAATGTTAGATGAAGGCTGACTCAAGCTGAAGGTAAATTTCTCGGGCAAATTTCTGGGTAATCCAAAGTATTGATAATAGATGAGGAAGGTAATCCAGTATAACCATTGATGATACTGTGTGAAGAAGGTAATCCAGTATATACAGTTATGATACCAGGTGACGAACGTAATCCGTTATATAAAGTAATGACACTGTATAAAGAAGGTAATCCATCATGTACAGTGTATATGCTATGTGAGGAATGGAGGATACCATACCAAGCTTAGGCCTCTTATCAAAGTTGACCTTTTTAGGTAACCTCGCTAGCAGACCAAGCGGCAAATGATCGCGATCAGCCAAAGAATTGTTCAGTATCCAAATCCAGGAAATCAACCTTGGATAATTCAAGATGCCTTATGAACCGAGTTAACCCTAAGTGATGTGCAATAACAGTGGATGTCCTAGTATGAACACAGGACTGCCTAGTTTATGAACTACGTCAACCACGTTGGCGCCATGTGACTACAATTTTTCCCAGGTCAGCTATTTATAATTCAGATGTCTTAAACATGAAAAAAGGGGCTCGAAATCCATTTCCCGGTAAGCTAAAGAAACGGCTTATCACCAATATCCACATCCCACAAGCTCTCATCACCTGGAGGATGCATGTGGCCAGAATTACCCACATCTGTAAGACTGAAACACTCACACCATCCTTTGACAGGATACAGGCACCATATAGCACACGCATATTGTGGAAATACCTATGGCTTGGTAGGGTAATAAGAGCACCTTTCGCTAATGGAATTATATTACATGCAAGCCACACATCATCATCATCATCAAGAAAGCTAAAGGCATCAACCATACCCATTAGAAGGAAGCACTACATTTGCTCAGCCTTACCCATTAGAAGGAAGCACTACATTTGCTCAACCTCAACCATTAGAAGGAAGCACTACATTTGCTCAGTTCGTCTTAAAGCACTAATGTGCTGCCCAGATGCTTATGGTTACACTCAGTCACTCAGATAATCATGCAGATAGGAGAACCTCTGAATGACTATGTCTTAAAGAAAAAAAATGGCTCTTTCAAAAGGCACCCTCAGGCACCCTAAGAAGAAGAAGGCCAGACAAAACCTGCACACTTAGGAAATACCTCTAAAGAATTCGCCAAGGGAAAATTGAGCAGGCGAAAACAAAATGTAACACTGCAGAATGTTTCAGTGGAAAAACAAAAATGGTTCAACAGCTTAAAATCCACAGGGTAAGGTTAAAAACGATTGTGCTCATATTCAAGTAGTGGACGATAATGTGTAAGAAAAGTAGAATACATCCTCTCTGCATTTTCCTCAGTGGCGTTGTTTTACGAAGACATCAGGGGGAGGAAAGTTAAATGCGGATAAATTTTTCTAACGAAGCGAGAAAACCAGGTTTATTAGAGGAAGAAGAAAAAGATATTGCCTGATATTCTTTTTTTTTTTTTAAACGAGTCCGATATTCACGCGGACACTGTACCAAGCTATGAATATGATACGGTAAAAAAAAAAAAAACGAAAAATCTAATCAAGTTTTTAAGCACGGGGTGAAAACAGCGAACGGAATTTGTCGTTTTATCCCGCCAGATTTGCAGGAGACTTTTTGAGAATGATTACTAACTCTTCCTCTTTCCCTCGTGTCTTTTCTTTCTCTTCTTGCCTCACTCACACTCGGGCTGCTGGCATTCCCTCCCACAAACACACACACACGCTCTCCATCCCACACGCAAACACCTGACCACACGTAGCTCACACGACTCGATATTCCTAACTGTACTACATCTTCCTGAGGTAGGCGCAGGATCGTCCGCTTTCTGACAGTCTTGTCGTAGGTACTCGTTGGTAGGTAGGTAGGTAGGTACTCACTGATATTCATTCTCTCTCTCTCTCTTTAGATCTCCTTTGCCTCCCTCTTTCTATTACTCCTCCTCCGAATCTATCTTTCTCCCTCCTGTGCACTCTCTCGCATTCCCCTCTTCACAATCCTCTCTTAGTCTATGTCTGACATTCCAATTACACGAGACGTCAGCGCAAACATGTCAGCTTGATTAGATTCCCCAAAAAGCATCCTGACTCCGCCTAAACCTAATAATTTCATGATTTTTCCAAGCAGTTGGTGACTAGGGAGACCGATGGTCGCGCCAAGGTCTTGGAGCAGAAGACATAAGATCTCTCTACCCCTCCGCTCTTTCTCTTCCTATCTCTCCGTCTATCTGTCTATCTGTCTATCTATTTATCTATCTATCTATCTATCTATCTATCTATCTATCTCACACACACACACATCCTTGTTAGCCAGAGCTCTCTGGAGGCTGCGCTGCGTCTTTTCAACACACGTGTCACTAACTGCTGAAAATTCCAATATATATATATATATGTTAACCTGGATCTTTAAAGATTGCACAGGGTTGAGAAGAAAACGTGCTATGGTTCACGGAACTAAACATCCACTGAGAGCAGGATGAATGTTGCAGTTAAGGATCACAGTTGTAACTCACACCTGTGATATATTTGATAATCTAAAGGAATTTACCTATTGGCAAGTGTACATAACCCTGTCGTCTCGTAATGATACATTATAGTGATTATTGAAAAGACATCCTGCATTCTTTAGCAGGAACATAAACCAAGATACAGACACATTACAGTGGAGATACCGAATTATCATTTCAGATACATTCGGAATAATCTACCCCTATAAAGTTTATAGTGTTGATAATCTTAAATGAATCACTGTAAACGCTTAAAGAACCTCAGTACTGCACAGGGTTAAGTATCAGTGGTGTCTGAAGGAGTAAAGGACTGACTCGGCAAGTGGCATGATATATTCCTTGTGTGAATATGAACAAAAGGTAATCTCAGGTGGGAGGAATAGCGCGGCCCAGCTCTCTGGAGCCCCGAGCCACCGACCGATACGTCTGACTCACAGCGAGGCCGAAGCGACACTGGCTCTACCTCTCCTCTCTGCTCTCTCTCACTCACTCTCCTCACCCGCGCTCTCCTCCCTCTCACCCGGGTAGCCAAATCCCCTCCATCCCATCCCAGGCGACCAGCACAGCCTGGCTTTACGCGGTCAAGCCTCGTGTCCTGTTCCGACGAAGGTGAGGCCCTTCAAACACAAGGGGTGCTTCTAGTGTCTGCGATAAGTGAGGCAAATGTCTGGTGACTTCGAGTGGATTGAAGGAAATTCTCCTTTCCCGTAGGCTATGGTAGGCGATCGTTTCCAAGCATAGCTCGATCTGAATTTTACAGTGTTTCAACCCTCCTACAAGCATTTCTGTCGAGGAATGCTTCTAGCGTCTCCGACCAGAGTGAGGCATATGCCTGGTGACTTCGAGTGGATGGAAGTAAATTCTCCTTTCCTGTAGTCTTTATTAGGCGATCTCTTCCAAGCACAGTTCGACCTGTTTTTCATTGTATTTCAAACTTTGCTTTACAGCTTCAGGTAATATGTCAAGTTCTTCTGTTATGTAGGAAAGAATGATGTATATTCAAGGAAAGCTTCACCTTAGTATTACTTTCTGTTAAGAAAGAATGGAAGTTTATATCATCTGTCGTCTAGATAGAATAAATTGATATTTGCTCCTCTGAACAATGGTGAGTGCAATGTTAGGTGCCCTTCATCGGTCTCCCAGTGAGATAACACGAATATCATTGTTATTGAGTGTCCTTTGGCCTACTTAGCTCTTTTCAAGTGGAAAGAAACCACACTTTTTGTGTGTTTCAAGTGATTCAAGTTCCTATCTTTATTGGGTGTGATGTAAGTTTCTTTATTTTAAAGTGGAGGAGAAAATGAGTCGTGATGGTTTTTTTTAGAGTCGGACGAAAGTAACTTCATAACGTTATTGAGAAGGACAGTGTCAACTTTGCTGCTCGTAAATGAAATGAGTGCAGGTTCTGCCGTCATAGAGCGTGGTTGGGACGAACGCCCAGGTTTAGAGTCAGTAACTTAAAGGATGGTACTCTCTTTTTCAACAGATTTAAGCTGCTTATTTGTTGCAGTTTTGCTTGGCTAATGAGCTAATAGATATTAAGTTCTAATGAAATAAGAACATTTACGAATTATTTCGAGGAAGCCTAGGAAGTGTTTGCCCTCGAAGAATAGGCTAACTTATCTGATCAAACAGTCTCATTAACCATACCCTTGTCTACATAGATAAAGGGATATTTATGTTATCTACATAACAAAGAACCAATTAGCCTTATATCCCAGGGTGAACTTGATACCAGATGCATTCAGTAATTGTCTTCATGTTTTAGGTGACTAAACTCTTACCAAACTGATGAACTAGGAATTAGATACTGGGAATTGAATATTAGGTTCAGGACATCTGGAGACTGAGCACCAGAAACTGACGATGAAGTACCGGTAATCAATAATGAAGTACCGGGAACTGATGAATCGATAGGGGAAGCTGGCAATTAGTGCCGGAAGCGTACGAGTAATTGATTACCGGAAACTGGCAAGATATATACGGCGAGGGAGTGACAGCTTGCGTCTTGGCACATAACGCATAGAGAGAATACGCATCCATACTGTAGGATTCATTTGCAAAGGTTTCTGTTGTTCTGCAGTTAAGTTTGAGAGGAATAGAAGAACCGTATCCCACGATCTGACAGTAATTGAGGGACTGGTAGGAGGAATTGTCAGTACAAAAATATTACAGGTATGGCGGTCAATCTAGGTGGTAGAACGAAACTCAACAGCACAGGGGGTTGGATATAGCATTGTGTCTAGTAGATATACGCAGTATATGTTGTAGCGTATAAGCAGGCAATTGGTAGCATATGTGGCTGGTGGAAATTGTCGTTACTTCACCGGAAGATGAATGGAAGGGGAAAGGGGACAGGAGGACAAGTGTTGGAGGTGGTAACGGAGTGCATTAGTCTGGGGAGGATGAAGACATAGTACACGAAAGTGCACTCGGGACTTATCGTGTTTCATTTTTCCTCGTGGTTATCAGCAAATACTTAGATGAAG
>JAUUDW010276522.1:0-13745 GCA_032361385.1 Panulirus guttatus | reverse complement strand
TACATCGAGCAGCTATTACCAGATAAGAGGGATGCAGTTCCTTCAGATGAGGTAGTCAATAGTAGCACCCTGTGGTGGCAAAAGTGGGTGTTAGAGGAGGACTGTAATGTTAGAAATTCAGTTATGATTGTAAAATTTAAAATAAGATAGTAATGGCAAAACTTAATAGACTGTTGGCAGAGCTAAATATTATATGACTACCAGGTTAAACTGAGAAACAGACAATGGTGGGGGAAGGGAACTTAAATTAACAGAATGACTGGAAATTAGAAAAGGTGACAAAGTTAGGAATCAAGTAATGATGGAAAAACTTGAAACACAGTGATACAGATACTTGAGTACCAATTTCATGGAAGTATTTTTGTATCTTAGAGTGAATTAAAATACAGTGAAAGCTAACATAATATTCAAGAAAGAACAAAAATTTTTACAACAATATACATGATGAGAAAAGAGCCTCTGATGACTTTGCATCAGAGTAAAAGGAAAACTGAAACATGCAAAATTATTCTTTCACTTGAATTAATGATTACATTTTCCAGCCTAACAATGTGATATCTAAAGATAAAACAATGATGTACATCTCAAATGCACTGTAAACACAAGAAGAATTCAGGTGCTAGCTTTATGGTAAAGAGTGATACAGTTTACATTAGATCATTAAATCAAAGATCAGTGCACACATTATTTACAGATTTACAGCATAGGATCTGCATGTAACACTTTATGAAAATTTGCTCCTCTAAGGCTCAGCCATTTGTTCCTGGGATTACCTCACTCACACAGGAAACAGCAATCATGCAAGAAGGGTTGTTTTTAGCAACACTATATCACTGTCAACTGTCAAGAGAGTACAGTACAGTCTTGACAAAGAAAGTCTCATGTCAAAGGAGTCCATCTTGTCCCTGCTCCTGAGTAAAATGCATCTTTGGAGCTGAATAAATCCCCAGATAGGGGGTCCTTAGCTTACAGGCTTTTCTGCCTTACAAACTAGCAGTTCAATGAAAGTAAAAAGACATAAAAAGTTCTCTAATCATTCCTAAGTGAGTCCATAGATTATGGACAAAAGTAGGGAAATGCTGAGAAAATGTACATAAGTCTAGACATTATTTACATCCAGCAGCTGTTACTAGATAAGAAGGATGG
Source organism: Panulirus guttatus (assembly GCA_032361385.1). Classification (NCBI taxonomy): domain Eukaryota; kingdom Metazoa; phylum Arthropoda; class Malacostraca; order Decapoda; family Palinuridae; genus Panulirus; species Panulirus guttatus. The sequence continues at coordinate 12,599 of JAUUDW010276522.1, read as the reverse complement.
AGTTCCTCTAGATTCCAACTTAGTCCACACCAAGGAGATAGTCAACAGTAGCACCCTGTGGTGGCAAAATTGTGAATTAGAGGATAACTGTAAAACTGGTATTTCAGTGAAAATAACAGAATATGAAATTAAGTAATAATAGCAAAATTGGTACTTCAGATGAAGTTGGTAGAACTAAAAATTACATGAATTTGGAAGAGGTGAAAGTTGGGTAATAATGCTAGAACTGTGAATAAAGTGATATGCACAGGCATAAGAAAGAAGTGATGGTGGGATAAAAGGATTTAAACCAAAGGAAGAAGTGATATCATAAAATGATAACATAACTAATTGTCAGATGAAGGAGAAAGAGCTGACACTTATGAGATGAGAAAGGAATCCTTAATGATGTTGCAGCTGAGCGCAAGGAATATTGAAATTTGGGAAAAATTATCCTTTCATCTGGATTAATGATTACATTTTCATCATAACTATGAATAACAAAAAAACTAAAATATAGTGAGGTACATCCCATGTGCCCTGTAAACACTAGTAAACTTCAAGTGTTAACTTCAAGGCATTGAGTGATAATGACTTATATTGAATCTTGACATGAATGGTCACAGTCCAAATCAATCATAATTTTGTAGCACTCTGAGTAAGGGATATAGTTTATATATACATGCATATGACCTCCCTTTACCGCCAGCAAACCACAACATGTAGATCCTCTCGAATGCAGATGAACTCACAAGTACATCAAAATACCCTGTCACCACAGTGGTAACATAAAACATGCAGCACTACATTACACAACTGGAACAATTGCTTACCCAAGACAGAATGTCTGCATCTCAACAGTAGTCTTCAATCACTCTTTTAATCACAGACAGACATGAATCCAGTCACCATGAATGGCAGTGTCTCCCAATAAGTAAAACACCAACCATTCTAGGCATTACATACAACACACACATGACATTCTCTCCCCACACCAATAACATCAACACAATAGCAACACACAAACTAAATGCCCTAAGAACACTAACTGACACCAGATTTGAACAAGTAAAAGAATCCCTCTGCATTCTTTACATATAATTTGTCTGCTCCACTTCAAACTATGTGTCACCTCCCTGGTCTTCCATACTCTCAAAGCAAGAATAAATATGATGGGGGAACTTACCGGCAATGAATAAAGGAAGAGGAAGAGGAAGAGAAAGAGGAGGACGAGGACGACGAGTGTGATGCAGTACCACTTGTATTTTCTCCAGATGATGAACTTGAAGGACTTCCAAGGTGAGGTGACCCAAAGGAAAGAAGTGGCTGGTCGGCTAGTAGGGAGAGGAAAGGTTATGAGATTACTTGTGTGATGGAACATAATGCTCAGCTTGTACATCACACTTTACCTTACTGTACCACATAGCATACCAAAGAAAGACATCATATAGCACCAAACCATTCAAATGGTATACCATATCATGTCCCAATACATCATATCATGTCCCAATACATCATATCATTCCACATTACATCAGATTTGAATATCTTGAAATAAAAGACAATTGCAAATGGGTAATCACACACACCTAATCTCTCACATACAAACCCTCTACCTGCTTTATCCACCCTAAAACACACTTTCTTTTCCCTGCATGCATACAGAAACACACACACAAACATACACACACAACTTACTCTGGTTCAACTAATTTGGGGTTCATGTTAGGTTCGTCACGTCCTTGGCCAGCTGGACGGAGTTTGACCTCATCTTCTGTCAACACCTCCATCTCCATCTCTATCTTCCCCTAGATAAATACAAAAGTCTCATGTTACAAATAATGGTTAAAGTCGAAAGTAAATGAAGGAACTTCATATCCTTTGATCAGGACTTAATACTTTGGCTAACAAATATCATGCTACAACCTTATCATTTTCAGGAACAAATAAATGTTAACATCACCATATAATGTACCAAGTTTATCTCTAATTTGCACCAAATCTGGATCTGTAAAGGCAATTCTGCAAAAAAATGGACTTACAGCTATCTCAGTTCTACCCTCTACCACACGAGTGAAGGGGAAGAAGCCATGAATCCGCTTAGCCTCGAAAAGGTTTACGGAGTTGGTATGGTCATCAAGCAGGTTGATGGCAACACTATTGGCATCACCATCACCCATCATCTGTGGCACTTGAGCTGGTCCTACATTATCTACTGACTTTGCAGGTCTAGGTAAACAACACAAGTCCAGTGTCATTTCACCTGGAGAAGAAACACAAGACACCTCAAGCATGATTTAAGTCAGTTTGAAAGTCATGGAGTGAACCATGAAAAATTAAGAATGTGATCAATCATGTTCTGCATAAGCAAATCCAGTTTCAACAACATTCAATTATGTTCTGGTGCATAACTCAATGTAATAAACCAAAATGAAGAACTTTAAAGGTATGAATAGTGACCTCATTGAGGCAGTTTATAGATAGAAGAAGCAGCACAGGACACAATGGAAACTCATTAACCCTTTTAGTCTTAAGCTTCGTCTATTTCTACCATCCCCCAGCCTCAAGATGTTTCAAAAATAGAAAAAAGTTTTAAAGGGATTTTGACCTTATAAATTAATTCAGCATAATTTTAAAAGACATAAAGAATCAAAGGGAAAACAAAACTTTCTTAGTAGCTGTAATCCCTTCAAGTTTCTTTTGCAGTAGGATAGTTTGTGAACCTGGTTGTAAGCCCATTTCTGCCACTTAACTATTATCACAGGTTCCAAATAAAATAATAAAATTCTTGTGTCTTGCTTAAAAAAAAAATATATATATATATAATTTCTAGTAAACCTGACTCACGTGGTCATACATACTGAGATAGTCATCCCTGAGGATAAGGTCATTGTCCCAGAGCTGAAGCGTTAGCTGTGGAGGTCTTCGCAGTTGAGTTGTGTGGAGACTCCATGGGTGCTCCTTGTGTTCCACTATCATCACCTGCTCAGCCTCTAGCATCTCTAAGTTGAACAGCAAACGCCAATTGAAGTTAGCATCTCCGTCCATGCATCTTGAAAGAGGTGAATACTATTCTTTAGAAACTAATATAACTGAAGTAGGAAGTGTCTTATTCATTCTGTACAAAGATAACAGGCATTTACTTTTATGAACTCATTAATGTGTCACAATGCAAAGACTAAAATATGAATTCTGTTTAACAATTGGTATTTGTCTTAAATGACCAGTAACTTTATTCATACTGTAAAAGACTAACCAAAGGAAAAAACTGCAAAGTCAGAATGACAAGAAGAGAGTGAGAAACACCCAACAGATGAACTGTTTCTGTGATCTCTTCTATAAGAAATGCTTGTCATACATTTTGAAAAATCAAAGGTTTCAAATACTTCTTTATGTAGCAGGTATGTTATATCAGTAATATCAGTTAGGGTTACTAGCATGCTCTTCAAGAATATTCAGTCTGGTAAATGCATATCCTTTATTTACATGAATTACAAAGAAGACTGTCTCACAACTATGCAAGGTTAGCCTATTGATAGGATATGAAGACGAAAAGTGATCTCAGCCCAGAGTGAAATTCTCCTTCACATCAATAACTAAGATGGACAGTTTAGTGCTAGAGAAAGTCATATCTGCAAAAAACTACCAAGACAAGATAGCTGTAGTATTTGGTTCATATCAATTTCAAAACATTTACCTTTATCTTAATATGTAAATAACTAAATAAGTTTGTATAGCACAAAAAATTTTTGCGCATCAACAGTCAAGATTAACACAAAATGATATTCAACTCTACAGTGAGACTTACCGGTAGTGGATATCAGTCTTCTGGACATTGCTGGTGCCTTGGAGCCAACCCTTCACATAAACATCACTCATCTTGTCTCCCCCGATCAAGCTTGTCTCCTGCAGTGGTGCTTCAAATACATTGTACACTACGACTCGAAGAATGTACCTTTAAAAATGAGTCAACCCAAAACGTTAGAGTTACAGCAATAAAACTTTAAGTACTGTCCTTCTCAAAAAGTCATGAGGATTTTCATATATCATTTTCAAGTGTAATGTGTACAATATTGGATGAAAGCTATTCCTTTACACACTCTGACAAACACATCAAAATAAGTCACCATCCTATTGTTTACTTTTGCCTACAAGAGAGATATTGAAAACATATAACTTGTCCATTATAACAATATGAAGCCACTGAGTTAAGTATGTAACACTGATGAAATATAAGTTATTATCATGACATACAGCATCCTCTTACAGAAAATTCAAAATATGGATCAGGAACTTCTGTGTGAATATATATACACCAGGCTTTTCTAATCCATCAAAGGATGTGACCAAAAACGTTTGGTCTTTGTACTCTATATACAGACTATGGTATTCTTAAAACAGCGTACTGTAGTTTAAGTGTACAATCAAGATCCATGTAGATAAAAGCTAAGTGCTGAGCACAAAATACTGCTTATTGTTAGCTTAACACAAAGGATGATATATACATAATTAATAGTCATCACTGACCTGTTCTAAGATAAAGAAATACAATATGCTGTAATCAAGATCCACAATCTTACTTGTGTGCCTGACGGGGAGTAATATCAACTGGAGGTAACTGTTCAGCAGAGGATGGGAAGAGGTCAACCCATAGTTTGAGCTGACCCTGAGGGAGTCCTGGACGAGCTGGATGCGTCAGGGTCCTGTTCTCTACATGTTCAGGAACCACAGGCAGGGCCTTGTGTAACACATAGAGGGCCAGTCGCTCCCGAGGGTCACCAGCTGAGGGTGGGAGCTTTCTGTCTGGGGACTCTGGAAAGGCAAGAGTCCTTGTGAGCAACATTTTTGCTATTATTGCTGTTTGTCTTTACATCTATTTCTCCTTTCTAATTTCCTTACTATTGGTCAAAAAAATAATTATCAAATCTACATCAAACTCTTTTCATTGTTGCTACTTACATGCTTACATATCATTACACATGTCTCTCAAAAGCCTGTTGTGTAGTTACATCATAAAGATGATTACAGTTATGGACGGAGTAAACAGGAGAATTCTATATCTAATAATCATGAGAAGGGGTTGGTCTATGCTATTAAGAGATCCATATGATACTACAAAAGATGGAACTGGTTATTTACCAAAGTCTGTGAGGGAGTATGTGATCCCTGCAAGAGTAAGACTAAGGGGCTGGGAATGCCACAGAGGACCCTCCATATTTCTCAGACGAGCAGCCTTTGCCAGAATCTCTGTTGGCAGTTCTGTGTCTCTCCATATGTTGGCCCCACTCCTGCATGCCAGAAAAAAATACCTCATTTCAAAACCTTTTCTGAAGTGCTGTTATAGTAAAAGTAAACAAAGATAAAAAAAATGATAATAACATTTAAACAAAAAAATTTAAACGACATAATAAAATATTCCCTTACAGCAAGACTGATGAAGATACTGTACAGAAATAAGTGGCAAAGCATAAACAAAATCAAAAGTGAAAATAACATAAGGTTAATCATTACCCACTTTAAATACAGGACATTCTAATGGATGAATTAAAACTAAATTCAGCAGTTCATTCTAACATTCAGTTTGTTTTATATGCTTAAATGTAATTATGAAATTCATTTAACCAGTACAATACTGTAAAGCAAGCAGAAAATTTAACAGAAATCAACAAGCTTCATTAACTCAAACTTAAATCGGCAAGTTGAAAGAACCTTGACTTCCACTTGTAATACCCTCCAAAAATCTAGCGCCTACTGGTACATGAAATACTAGTGGTGAAATAATGGTTTCTAATATCAATACAAAGCTAAAGTCCCAATTTTACTAGAAGACTGGACGCTCTCTGATTACCAACATGTGTAGTGTCAGATTTATAAAGTTTCAGATATCTACACATTACCTACATAACCAGCAAATTGTTAGTAATCAAAAGTAAACTTGTTAAAATAACCAAAACTTAGGTAATAATAATATGTAGTACCAAAAAAACAAAATGTCTCTACTGACCTATTCTGCTGACAACGACCATGTGGTACTCATACATGATATGAAAGGCACTGATACTTAGTACTCTTGTTATAAGGCAATTAGGATTTATATGCAGACCTAATGAAAACCATTGGTAACACAATACTGTTAATGACCACTTAGTACTTACACATGATACTGACGAGATAGACCGACAGTGGCACGGTGACGGGTTAGGAAGCGGTTCTCCAAGTCAATGGTAGTCTCACCAATAAGGTCATCAGAGGTGATAAGATCACGGTCCCATACCTGCACCACCAGGTCCTTATGCAAAGGCAGTGTCCCACGCACCTCAAAAATGCTGAAGAACATGATAATGGGTTACTAGCCCTGTGGAAGGTGTGTACTGTAACTTGAGTCTATGTTATTGGTTAAACAATAATAAAAAGTAAAAAACTCACTTTATAAAAGACAAATATTACAGCATGAGATTTAAGCTAACATTAACTGAATATTTTTATACAAAGTAAAGATTACTATCTTATCTCAGTAAAATGAGTGCACTGATGTACATATTCAGTTGAACTGTAGTTATATTAAGCGTGCATATTCATGTACTGCCATACATCAGTCATGAAAACTTACGTCACTCAAACTAATGGAAACTTGCTTAATTCTGTGAGTCTAGTCTTTTTTCCCTCCTCATTTCTCTCCCTTCTGCCTTTTCTTGATCTCCCTTCATTCCATCCTTCCTCTCTCCCTCCCACTCTCAAAATCTTCCATTCCATTTGCCTTCTTCTCTTTCCTCTCTTTCATCCTCTACCTCTTTCAAATTTAATTTCCTCCTTTGCTCTTTCCTTCATTCTTTTTCCTCCCTTTCATATTCCATTTCTTCTCTTCCTCTTATTTGCAATCTCTTTCCTCCCTACCTCCTTCCTTATATCTTTTTGCTCTCCTTTCTAATTTTCATTCTTTCCCTCTCTTTCATAATCCATCTCTATCATAACTCACTCTTTCAATTCCCTCCTTCCCTCATCACTCACTGTCCAAACAGGGGATTTAGAGTATTGGGTCTGTAGTTCTCCTTGGAGGTCTTTGTTGTCTTGCCCAGCTTGACCACAACATAAGGGTCTGAAGACCCCCCAGCATCCTTAGGGGCCAGGTCTTGCCCTAGCACCACATACACTCGTGCCACCACCTCTTGTGGACCAGGTGAAGGGAACCCATCAAGAATCATAGGAGGTTCTTCTGGATCTTCAGGAGATAATGGGTACACACGGAAGGTGCCCTTAAGACCACAATAAGAGAAATCAAGTTCCATTATAAGAATACAAGACATATCTATGTACATAAGATGAAAATAAAACAACATTTTTCAACACAAATCTTACACACTTATTCTCTCGCTTTTGCTTAACAAACAGCAGTTGAATCAACTGAACTGAAATTTGTTTACACTTTCCATCTTTTACAGGAATGCATAAAAATTACTGACCTTGAACTCGCCAACTTCCTGTGCTTGGTCTCCACGTCCTCGATAAAGGGGAACTGTGTCTACTAAGTCCTTGAATGCTGAGAACCTTGTCTCATCTTCCAGGGCCCCTGCTAATACCTCCAGCTTTTCATATCTGAAGGAAATATAATTGGATCAGTATACTCACATACTGGGGTGAGTTTATTTGAGTTACTTCTGCTTAGAGAGTGTAATTGTAAGAATTTCATCACACAAACTATAATACATCTTTTCAAGTTATGAATCAAGCAGACTTATCACTGCAATTGTCATTTCCATTAACACTTCCATCCTTGCAAACAAGACTCCTGTTTGAGGCAGCCAATCCAAAACCAACCCTTTAGCATGTATCAATAAATGGGTACCTGACACTAGCTGGGGTATACATAAAGTTACAAGAAATACTCTCTCTCTCTCTCCCTGTTAAGCACAAACAGTGATCACAAACAGTATTGAATTTAATCTAACAACTATGCATAAACATAACAAACATATGTAAACAAAATAAAATATATAAAAAGGTCAAGCAGACTTAAAATCAATTCAGGTACATACCTCATTTATATCTCTAAGGACCTGAAACAGAACTATAAGTATTCACATCATAAATCTAACTCAATATATATAATACTGACCCCTTGGAAAGGTAAGCTCCAGCACGATCAGACTGGCCGCAGGATATGTAGTATTTGGCCCACCAGTCTATATCTGTGTCCACTGTCCCAGGCTGTTTAGGTGCATAAAGGGTAGATGATTAGTGGAAATTCTTGGGCCTGTATTGGCATACAATATCATGAGTTACAAGCGATTCTGGAAGATAAGGTGCAGACATGTATTTTTGGTGAAAAAAAGTCAGTTAATGGGAGTAGTAGGTGTGTTGAAATGTTGAGGTGTGTCATATATGATAAAGCCAGTTACAATTAGTAATACAGAGACAATGGATGTATGGTTGTACTGAGGTGAGAAAGTTTACTTGCTGGAGGTAATGGGATGGGGTACTGGGAATTTAGGAATGTATCAGAGAAAGAAAAGGTCAGTTACTAGTGGTCCTGATGTGTAATGAGCTAAATGAGTTTACCAGAGTAGAAATAACAAATTGTAGAAAAGTATCGAGGATGAGAAGAGGCCTGTTACTAGTAATACTGATGAAGACAGGAGTGGAAGTTATGTGCTGTATTTAGAAAAATAAAAATTTATGGAGTGCAACAGATTGAGGGTAAATAATCTGGTATATCAAGAAGGTAAAACAGTATCAATGTGGTGGGAAAATGAACTGATGTACTGTGAAAGCATCAGAGTTGCAGTGGGTTACCTACTTGAAAAAGTCAGATATCAGGAAACCTAATGGCCTGTGATGATGTAATATGCTGGAGGACAGTAACAGTATCCTAAATTCCTAACCTATATAGACGGAAACAGGACAGTAAAGCAGGATGCATAATATGGGAGACCCAGGATCATATCGGGCCCACTAGCATGAAAATAATGGATTGTAAGGGGGTGTTATGCAGAGATGCAACACAGTTCACAAGGAGAATAGTCAGAGATGTTTTCAGTAAGAAACTTCTTATATTTAAAATAAAATACCTGCTACAGTGTTAATAAATATTTCCTATCATTATATATCATCATTAATTACCTTGGTAATCATTTAGCTTTGATATGTATAATCAATCAAAATGAGAATAAGCTGTAATCCTAAACTTTATGCAACAGTTAGTTTATCAAATACTGTGTTATAAAAGTCAATCAAAAATCAACTTATAAAGAATGAAAGATGAAACTTATGGTGTATACTCAACAGTACACATGAAACACTTTAGAGTTAATATCTAGGACACATTAGTTAATGCTGTAATGACATAACAAGGAGGAAGCAGAGCACAAAAGGACATGAGGATATATGCTGTAAGAGACAAACAAAAGAACACAAGAGTTGATATTATAAAAGAAAAACTTTCACAACAGTATCAAACTATATTACTTCTGGTGATGTAATCTAACAAATCACGCTTTATGACTTATACTTGCAACACAACATTTTATTCTATTTCCTTTTATCACATATGTCATTAATTATTTTGAATGAGCTGCTTTCTGATAATGATTAGGTATGAAGATTTTAGAAATATGAACCATGTTGGAAGAAATTATATGACTGTTATCACAAAGAATGCAGCATTTAGTGTTGAATATTAAACTTAAATTCACTGTTGAAAGTTAAGCTTGAATGACTGAAAACAAATGTTGTACAGTTTTAAAGGTTTGAAAGTTTGATAATCTACAAAACAAACACACAATTTGGCACACACCCATTAGCAAAGCTAAAGTGATATCCTATAACAAGGTACTTCTATTAGATACTTGATGAAAATTTTGCAAAAACATGATAAAATTTGATGGTAGTTCTCTCATTCGTTCTACTTTCTTGTAAACATATTCATTGTTTGCTTCCTTTATCATTCCTGGGGATAGGGGAGAAAGAATACTATCCAAGTATCTCTTGTGTGTCATAAAAGATGACTGAAGAACAGGTGAAGGGAGCTGGAAAAACTTCCCACCTGCCTTCTTACTTTGCAAAATTAGGAAATGGTTTTTCCTTCAAGGCTCTCTTCTTTTTGTTTTACTACCTCACCATGAAGAGAAGGAGCAAAGACTTATAAAAAAAATTGCAGTACATAACTTGAATTTAAAACAAGAACAAATCATGGAAAAACTATCTAATTCATGATCATAATACATTATGCAGCATACAATATCAAACATGCATACAAGATGCTAAAACAGGAATTGTAGAAAGAAGGGTAACTAGACTAAATAAGAAAAGGGACACCTATGGGTGCAAAACTCAGACATGGAATGACAAATAATTCTAGGACTCAGGCTGCTGAAATGAGCTATCTGAGGAATGCCTGTGTCGACAGACAGGAAGGAGTAAGAAATGATGAAGTGTATATATGTGGGGTATAAAGAAGAGTTAAGGATAAGGAGTGTAGAGTCAGAAAGTGGGTTATGAGAAATACTCTGCAGTGGACTGATCATTTGGAGAGGATGGATGATGAGGAATGTATATAGGAGTGAGGCAGAAGAAAACAGAGTAAGAGAAAGACAGGCAGCATCTGAGAGGGGAAGGTGAGGGAGTATATCAGGAAAAAGAAACAAGAAGATGCAATAAGGATGGAGCATACCAGGGAGATTTATTTGGATAAGTCAGCCCAGGATTTTTTTTGCCACGGCTATCCCTTAGAGGAAAGTTCCCAAGGAGAGAAACAGTGTTAGAGATACAGATGGAGTAGAGATACATGAGGAAGCAATGGAGAAAGAGACACATGGAGAAATTACTTTCAGAAAGAAAGATTTAGGACACAAAGAAATCTTCATCAAAGCCAACAGAAAGAGAACAAGACTTGAATGAAAAACAGAAAGCCAAAAGGACAAAAAGAAATAGAACCATATAGTATTTCTAGAGGAAACTATGAAATTTACACAGAGATATGAAATATTAAGCAAGTGATAAAATGTAACAATTAGGAGAAGATGCATAAAGAACTTGTGGAAGCAGGTGAAAAAAGATAATAAAAAGTCAGAAAGAAAAAATGCAAGTGAATAAGCTACAAATACATTCTCACTCACAAGGTTTGAGCTATTTCACAATATTCAAATATCTCAAGAATAATGATCATCTAGGTTCAATCTTTACTTACAGATTAAGTTAAAAGTGACTTCAGACAGCACAGGAGTTCTTTTAGCGTCATTCTATTTTCCGTATTCCTAACAGTGTCTTTTCTATCCCTTGAAAATGAAGAGAGGGTATGGATATTGTAGTACAGTAATCATTTTCTATTTCTATAATTTGCTAAGTCATCTTTTTTATTGTGTATATGCTGTTCAATTTGTGATTTCCTATTGATTACTTGCTGATTTTACCCTGATTATGAATACAGTATTATGAAAGATGAGAACAGCAATGATGAGAGTCTGCCCAAAGGCAGGGATAATGCATAACATTTAGAGAGAGGAGAGAGAAAAAAAAGGAGGAAGATGTACACTAATACATGCTCCAAAAAGTATCCTTCATAATCCCCAAGCTATAGGCAGGGGAACTAACCTCCCTGGCTGCCTGGGCGTGACTGAGGGTTGGGCGTAGGTAGGCGTGCGTTTCCTGAGGGAGAATCTGTTAGTTAGATGTGGGCCACCATGCTCCATTTTGCAAAGTTAGTCAACAATATAGCTCCCTAAGCTTTCTACCCTAAGAATTAGAAGGCAAACTTAGGAAATCATGTTTTAACCAACATTTCTGGAGCTTCTCTGTCACTCTGTGAGTATAATATTTTCTCTTTCCACACATTCTTCAGCACTCCCAGAACCTTCACTCCCTCCCCCATCCTATGACTCACTTCTGCTTCCAAGATTCCATTCATTACCATATCCACTGCAGGTATTTAAAACACTCCACATCCCACAACCTTTCTCTGTTCAAACTCAAACCCCAACTAACCTTTCCCTCTGTACTACTAAACCTAATAACCTTACTTTTATTTACAGTTACTCTCAACTTCCTCCTTTCACAAACTCTCCCAAATTCAGACACCAACTACTACACTTGAATCTACCACCAGTGCTGTGTCATCAGCAAACAACAACTGACATACTTCCCAGGCCCCCCTTATCCCCGACAGACTGCATGCTTGCTCCTCTCTCCAAGACCCTTGCATTTACCTCCCTCACCACCCCATCTATAAACGAATAAAACAGCCATAGTGGCATCACACATCCCTGTCCCAGACCCAGGTCCCCTTTCACACGACTCTTGCACCTCTAAGGCTGTTGGACTGAGTTCTTCAACATGATTGTACTCCCTATTGTCAAGAGACAATGATATAGCTTCACTGAAGGTGACTTTTCACTTGCTGTGTAACCATAAGCAGGCAGAGTCCAGCAATGCTGTTACACCAGGATACCTTCCCCAGGAGCTCCTCCAGTTCCAAGGATGCACTTCAGTTATCAGCAGGGACAGGATGGAGTGCTTTGAAGTTAGAAGTTTTTTAATGAGACTGTACTTCCAGTGATCCAGCCTCATCAAAGATGACTTTTCTTTTGTGGTGTAAACTTCTGCAGGCAGAGTCCAGTATCACCTGCAGA
>JAUUDW010276411.1:0-13747 GCA_032361385.1 Panulirus guttatus | reverse complement strand
AAAAAGTTCAAAGAACAGGGCCTCACGAGTATAGAGCTCCCTTCCTGCCTTGTGCAAAAAGGTTATCACACACACTACACTTTTTTTTTTCCATACTTCGCCGTTTCCAGTTCACATACACTCTCTAGCTCCCTTGTATAATGTATCGAAACCAAAGCACCTATCCATCGCCAAGTTTAACAGATCATGCAGTGGTTTCTCCTAACCGTTTCATATGCCTTGATTCACCCTACAGACAGCACGTCGCCCCCTGTATACAACAACTCCCCATATCTTTATGTCTCATGCACGCCTGACATCCTCATGCAAGTTCAGGTCCCGATAACTCAAAGCATCATTCCATTGCGTCTTCGGCCTCCCTCTACCGTTTGTTCTAGGTCCCGATAACTCAAAGCATCATTCCATTGCGTCTTCGGCCTCCCTCTTCCGTTTGTTCTCCACACTTCTGATGATTATACTCTCTTAGTCAACTTCTCACTCATCCTCTCCATTTGTCCAAACCATTTCAGCGTATCTTATATAGCTATCTCTGCCAGTCTTCCAGTCTTCATGGTAACACACTTCTCTCTTCCCCTCTCATTCCTTACTCGATCAACCATCTTCACACCACGTATTGCCCTCAGGCTTTTCGTTTCCAACACATCCACCCTCTTCCGTTCATTTGTATATATGGCCCACGCCTCGCTTCCCTACAGCACTGTCGGGACTAATGTACCGTCAAACATACCCATCATTGCCCCTCACAGACAGTGACCTCTTTTTCCACTCACACTTCAACGCACATAGGACCTTTGCCACTTCACCCGCCCTATGGTTTCTTTTAGCTCCCATAGTTCCATCCGCTGCCTTGTCCAGTACTAGGTATCACTAAAACTCCCCATTTCCTCCAGGTTCACTCCATTCAGCCTCATATTCAAAACGACCTGTCCCTGCCCCCAGGAAAATCTCATTTTTTGAATTTGTATTCACATAAACATTCTGCTTTCACACATTCTCTTAATATCAGACACCAGCTTCTGCAGTTTTTTACTCGAGGTTCTCTCTAAAGTTGTGTTATCTACAAACAGCAACCGGTTCCCCTCCCCGGTATCTCAAGTTGACTGTACACCCGCCACTCTTTCCAGAACCTCCTCATATACCTCCCTCACCATCCCATCCATAAACGTTAAGCGTGGGAAGTGTTGAAAAGGTTTGGAAATAAACGGTGAATGAAGAATTTTTATTTTCATTTGTCAAATATTTGTTACAGGGCAGGAGAGATAACTCGTTCATTAGTGTGTCCATAAAAGTTATTGACATAAAAAGTTTTCGATGTTACTGATGTCATTAATTTGCAGCTGCACTGGTGAATACAGCTGTAATCCCGTTATGTGTATACATGATGGAAAGTGTGAGATGAAAGTGTGACGCATTTACGACTACGCCAGGATAGTGATGGGGTGTCTTGTTTTAATGCTCCTGGTGTTCTGAATTTGTTATGATTTGAGTTTTGCGAACATTTGTATTTTTATCCAATATGTTTTTTTCTTAAGATGAACAGCGTTTTTAAATAATGTATTTAGTTTTTTCCACACCCGGATTTTACTATATTGACTATGGATATTTTTATTTAGTTTGTATTATTATTACTAATTCGTATGTTAAAGTAAAACTTAGATTTTTTTTGTATGTATGCTTTATTTGGTTTTATGTTCAATTACATATGTTATAAGCATAGAATATTTGTGCTTAAAGTACATCCGTATGTGATTTGCGGCTGATATTTGTTTCGAGATTGACAAATTTGTTATTCAATCTTTATTGATAATGTAAGCAGCGTATGATGGGTCGTTCGCCCGCCCACGTGGGTGCGAACCACAGCGTGGCTAGACGCCAGCCATTGTTAGCATTACGTAACGAGGGCCTTGTATTGCATCATCCTTTTTGACCGGGCGGTGGTTGTTATTGCATACACTGAAAGTGCGTTGGATAGTGTGAGCCTGCGAGAGTATGCCGAGCAAAGGTCTCGTGTTTCACTAGAGGATCTGCGATGACTGTGTCGTACAAACGTCTACTGTTGCATACAAAGACCTGTGACGAGTGCATAGAGCGAGTTCTGCGGTTGAAGCCACAGTGAGAGTGTATCTGCTGTACCCAGGCTGCCCTGTAGCATGTCACAAGCAGTTTGCGCAACCTGTCAGACAATAATCAGTGTTGTGAAGAGCCCTTCAGTAATTATCCTGGTGAACTGTGACTGTACTTTATCCACTGTTCGTTATTTTAAACAAGTCTAGGGTTCACGCTGACTTCCACACCCTTATGTTGGAGTAGCAAGAAGCTGCGGTCCAAAGTGATATTGAACGACGTATTATTATTATTATTATTATTATTATTATTATTATTGCGTTATATTTAAAGAAATATGTCCAGATAATATTTTTAAGTTTTAGTTTCCTTAAAAGATATGTGAGAGATAAGATGTATTGGCTGGCGTTGCCATGTGAGTGGTGAGGACTGGTGGCATGATGAGGTGTGAGTGTGGGATGCGGGGCGGAGGAAGTGTCTGTTAAGACAGCCCAGCCCGCCACCCATCCCGGGCCGGCCAGGACCATCATGGTGGCTATTTTTAAGTCATTGTTCCCTTGACTGTGAGGAGGTCAGGTTCTGCTGAGCAGAGGAGGTGGTCCTCCTGCATATGGGACAATCCTCTGTGTCGTATGTGTCGGAGACCCGGGCTGTACTGAACACAGACATCGATCCTCTTGCATACAAGGTAGACATGGTCTGGTGCGATGTACTAGGTAGGGCTAGGTCCTGCTGAGCTTGCAGGGCAGATGTTTGGGCTGGGTAGGGGTGCTGATTCAGCTGGTGACGGACATGAGGAGTGACACACTGGACACGAGTGAAAAATGGCCGGCTCCTGTAGGGTTATCTGGGTAATGGAGATGCAGGGTGAGTGAAAGCTGGCTACTTTGGTAGGATGAGGGTGATAGGGCGGCAGGATGACCTGCAGGTTAAGGATGGTTAGCCTGATAGAGAAGCAGGAATGAGAGATGACCAGCTGCTATAGGGTCTTGATGATAGTGATATATGGGTAAAGTGTTGACCAATTCCTCGTCACTGTTGCAGAGGTTGCCTGTTGCTGTGATCGACTGACGACAGCGTATAATCCCTTCTCCCCAGGAGAGTTTTCAAATGAAAATTCCAAAAGTATACAGTAGAATAGGCATTGTCAAATTTTATTTTTTCATGTCATGAAGGACTTATATGCCAATACGGTACGTTTATATTATATACCCTTCATGTTTGTGCGACTTTGAACCTCTATTCAGAAAAGAACTCTTCTTACCCCCCGCTCTTCATGCCTTTAAAGATACGGTGCAAGACATTGATTTCATTGTACCTCAGAGCACTCAGTGCACTCAAACTGACTTCATCAGTTCATTCTGCGATGTGGCTCTCGTTGGACATGGCGTCTCCATCACATGGAGGGTAGTTGTTGGTAATGAATAAAGAAAGTGAACCTTAGATCTGATAATGTTAACTGATTTACAATCACACACACACACATACACACACATCGCTTGCAGTGTTGTGCAAAATGTCGCTGGAAAATGGTAAAGTGCTTGTTGGAAGGAGCCTCCTCGAAATTGGGTTGAGGTCACCAGTGGCGTGCCGCAGGGGTGTGTTGTAGGACCATCGCTATTCTTGATCTATGTAAATGACTTACTGGAAGGTGTGGACTCCAGTGTGATTATAGTTACGGATGATGCTGAGGTCACAGGGGAAGAAAAGAGCGAAGAGGACTGCATCAACCTACAGGGGAACTCCTAAGCTACTTAGATACATTGTTGATAAAATTCAGCTTGAGTAAGTGTTGAGTAATGCGGACATATTCAGCAAGGTATTCACTCCTTACTTTAGGCTGGAACTGAATCTTGGTATCTGCACTTAAAGAGTCACAAAGAGCTAATTAAATAGGTCCAGAGAAGGCCTACCAATAGATAAGAGAGCTGAGATACAGGGAAACAGAACTTATCCAATGTAGAAGAAAGTAGAGTAAAAGGTGACCTGATCACAACATTCGTTTTTAAACCTATGAAAATAACACTTAACAGGTTTTCGAAAGATGCTAGGATAAAAGAAAAATAGAGGCCACAATGAAATCAAATAAGAAACGTTTGAAAAGATGTAAAGAAATACTCTGCTAGTGTAAGAGTTTCGAATGAATAGAATGAAATGAATTGTGAGAGAGTGAATGTGGACAGTGCACTTAAGTTTAATATGTTTTATGATTGGAAAAGTTAAAAGATAGGGCACTACGTGTATGAGACTCCTTCATACTGTACAGACAGGTAAATTCACACACACACACACACACACATCTGTTAAGAAAGTGGACTAGAAAGAATCTTTACACTACAGACCTGTCTCCCTGACGAGTGTAGTCTTTTAGGTACTGGAAAAAGTTAATCAGAAAGCAATTGGATGACTTCCTGCTGAGGAGAATTTACCCTTTTGAGAGAACATGGATTCAGGGAAAGAAGGCCGAGCGTAACAAACCTTTTAGGTTTCTGCGAGAGAGTGAGCTGAGTGTTAGACAAGAGAGAATGCTGGGTGGATTGGTTGTATCTGGACTGTCTGAAAGAATTTTAACACTTTACTGGATCATCTGGCAGGAATTAAAGAAAGACTCCTTCAGTGGCCAGATGATTATCTCAGTGGAAGGGAACAAAAGCCTCATTTTAGAGGATTCTTCACCAAGTGGGTTAAGGTCAACAGCTGAGTTCCGTAGGGTACTGTTCTGGGACCATTACTTTTCTTGATGTACGTGAATGACTTGCCAGAAGGTATGGGCTCTTGTGTGAATTTGTTTGCAGATGATGCAAAGGTCATGAGGGAAGTGTAGAATATGGAAGATTGCATCAAGCTGACAGACTTCAAAGTTGGTCTGATTCATGGTTGATGAACTTTAACCCGAGTAAATGTAACGTAATAAGGATGGGTCACCGAGAAAGGCCTCAGTATGAATATCATCTAACAGAACACAGACTGCAGAATTGTGTGTGAGGGACTTGGAAGTAGACATTGTCCCTAACCTGTTGGCAGATTCCCACCTTAATAGAATAATGAAGTAGACCAAGTGTCTGCTGGCAGATATTTGAATTTCTTTCAAATTCACGGATAAGGAAATGCTCAGGAAGCCTGCTGTTCACATCATAAATAAAGCGAAAACTAAAATATGCTCCTCAAGTTTGGTCACCGCAAAAGAGAGAGAGAGAGAGAGAGAGAGAAGGTCCAGAGGAGGGCAACAAAAATGGTACCAGTCACGAAAGAAAGCATCGCGACAAATCTGAAAACTCGAACCGCTCAGGTGAGAGTCTGAAGACAGATATCTAATCGTCATCTGATTTCGGCGTTCATAGCCACTAGAAATTAGAGTCTCTTGAGGATTACCACAGATGGTGCACTTCGTGTTAGATACTAAGGATTCGTGGGTTTTTTGTTAAAAGCACATGTTATCTGAAATAGATACACATGTGAGAAAACACATTATAAGGAAAAGTCTTTATTCAGCTTACATCGTCTGGCACAACCAAGCTTTATTAAGTTACTAACAAAGCCAGAACACTAGCTTAAATGTGATTGGTGTATTTGGGTTGGTGGGGAAGGTAAGGGAGTGACAGAATGGGTAGGGTGAATGAGGCGAGGAGAGGCAGGCGTTGCGGTAGGAAGCGAGAGAGAAAATATATGGAATGTGATGGAGTGAGTATATTGACTGATGACCTGTGTGCCGTGAAATAATGAAGCATAAAGAGATTCCTGAACATTATGATGACAATATTGCATGATAAAGTGACTGGTGAAAAACATGAATGATGAAAAGTGTGGTTGAAATATTGTTACGTGAAGTTATTGGTGAACAATACATTTAATTAACGCAAAAGGTGAAAATTTTTCAAAGTGTAGTCACGGTAAATGGCTAGAATAGAATATAACATTTAGAAATATACACAGTCCGTGAACATAATGTGATTACTTGGAAGATTTGTACAAGTAATAATTTCTTGAAAGTTCCGTCTGTAGTGACTGATGGCTGTCACATCCCTACACCTGCCGGACGGCGGAAGGTAAGAACTATGATTACTTATTACTTCTCTGTTGTTTGTTGGTCAAGTTTCAACGAATTTTTAGGTCAAACACCGACCGCTGTCTGGCAATCTTGTTTCTAGTGATTCCAGGTATGTTAGACTCAGTGGGTTTGGGCCGCTTCTTTAGCTCGTCTTTAGAATACTGTTATGGAAGGAAATTGTATTGAGCCTGTTGACTCATGTGAGGCAGTTCCTGCTCACTCCTACACACCCTTACTCATGCAGCCTTCCGTATCTACGGTTGTTGTACTTATGGTAACGTATTCAACTTATCATTTTTGTTTCCAAAGTGATGCTCTCTTATGTCTTTATTAAATCAAAATTGATCAGGTTTAAAAACATTACTGCGGGCTTCTCACTGACTGGATTTTCAGAGAATTTTATAGATATCTTTCTTATTTCGCCATTTTATCCACTTTTTCCCTTCAGTCGTATCATGTCTTTTGCATTTAAAAGCTACCGCAGATCTAATGGTCTTAGTATCTCTTCATAAGAATTATCTTTATCGCCAGGGATCATTTCTGTCATCCTCCCCTTAATACAGCATTTTCCAAACGTTTAAATGAGAGTGTTTGGTTCCGTTTTAGGTATACTTCCGGGTGGTAATTGTGCTAATGACATTTGATAATATTTAAACTTTTTCTTTATTATGTCTCAACGTTTCTCGAGACTTTGGGATGTAAATTGTTTGAGACAGGTAACAGATGAATCTGTGTGGCTCTAGCTGCGTTTTGATAACATCCTTGCAGATGATTATATTTTCTAATTGTTTTATGATCCCTTGTGGCTCTAAATTGAGTATGATCCCTTGTGGCTCTACATTGAGTATGATCCCTTGTGGCTCTTGCGTTAACACTATATCGAAGTATTAAACCAACGCCTCTGCTGTTTGTTAATCATTTTTAATTGTTTCTGGTTGAGGGTTGTCGTGATCTATCCATACGTCAGAAATGCCTACTCTAGACTTGATTTTGGGAGTTTAGATATTTCCATATCACCAAGGGATTCCTTTTTTTAAATAATTCTGAGACTGTATTTTCGTCCCCTTTCCTTTTCATTCATGTAAATTTTTCTAACTTGATATCTGAATCTGCCATATCTATCTCATAAAACATCTGTTTTTTCTATCCATAAATCTTTTCCATAGAATATTCCTCTTCTTTATCTTTGCTATTTATCCTAAGCTTCATGGGTTGCTTCCCTTCTTTAATGTATTCTGTGGGATTAGATTTACTTGGTACAAATGTGTGTGTCAGAATAAACCAGTTTGTTCTTTAATTTCCCGCTGACTTTCAATGTCATCTTTATAGTCCTTAAATGACTCTTTCCAGTTTATCTTAGCAAGTTTATTTCTTATTTTTTTTATAATTTACATCATTAAAAGAGGCTTAGTTTTGTAAAATACCTCCAGCTTGACGAGTGTCCAAAGTTTCGAATGTACGTATTACTGCATGATCACTTCCCAGTAGGCTAGTGGTTAATATCAAACACATTATTTTCTTCAGTTAACAAAATAGGTTATATCAAACTTGGTTCAATGCCAGATCTGCCTCTGGTCGGATTGTCCACATGTTCATAAGGAAAAAACTTTCTTATAGTTGCATTACACTTGAAAGCTTCACAGTTTTCTCGCCTTAAACACATCCTCTTTGACCAGTCAGGCTTTTTGTAATTAGAATCACCCATTATAAGAATGCTAGTATGCTCCTTACTTATTACTTTTCTTGACTTACCAATATTTTCTTTAGTGCAACTTTTACATCTGAATATACGACCTACTATTTTTTTCACTCATATGTCTTAATTTTCAACCAAAAAATCCTGAATTTAGTTTTCGGTTCAAAGTGCAGCCAGATTAAATTCGTTTACATTCAATGACTATGTAGAATTTTGTCGTTTTATCTCAGTTACTCCAATAACCAGTGGAACGAGCAATGCCTGTCTCTCTTCCTATCCCAGCCACCGTTTTTCAATTGATTTCATTTTTGCCACTGTCAGCGGCTAGTTAAATGTGCCGCCCATGCTCATCCTGTGAGCGGTAGCGCACAGTGATTATAGAGGACACAAAGGGTCTTTGACAGACCCCAGTGAACAGATACTCATTATTAAATTGTTAAAAAGTTTGCTCATTACATAAGCTACAACCTTTCACATACTAAGTTTCTCGACTAGATGCAAAAAAGTGGATAATACCGTAGAATTTTAGGTATCTTGTTATTAACGATAAGGTGTTGTGGCATTTGTTGCAGGTTTTGTTTAGATCTGTCCCGAAAAGGCTTTCTTTTTTCATAGTGTTGTAGTTTGTGTTCAAATCTTTGACCATAAACTTTTCAGCTCACGTGATTAACATCTCCAGACAGGCCAAAGCGCCAGTAGTACCAATAGCCTAGCCTTTGTCTAGCAGTTACAGCATCTTGTAAACTGCTGATCTTATAACTTTTTCTATACACGTTTCACTGTATATATTTACACATTTCAGAGACCAATATGTTACATTCTGATCTTACGATGTTAAGGGCAAATATTGAAGTTAAAGGATCTGAGATGATTAAACTAACTGTGTGTGGTGATTTTTACCAGCTGAAGAGTGATGAGTACGGCGGACAATTCAGTTTGTAGGGAAGATACCCAGTTGCTTATTGCAACATTGTTCTCTATATGTTACCATTGGGATGGATCACACTGGCGGCATTGCCTGCCCTGCAAGTGGCAGAGTTGAAAGAGCCGACAGTATAGATGCACTGGACTATATTATTGTCAGTCTGGAGCTTCTGTACATGTTCAGGAGAACTGGTTTTGGCTAAATGTTGAAGGTGAAGCTTTGAAAATGATTAGTTTGTTCAGCGGATGAATAGGTGTAGTGATGTCAAAGGGAGTTATCTGCCGGGAAGGCAGGAAATGCTGCTGCTTTCTAATTTTATATATATTATGTACTCCAAACCGTCAGAAGATTGGCTGTTATTTGGATCCATTTAGATTCACTTGTGTCGTGGAATATGTTTATTAACAGTTCTTTAGAGACAACACTCCCTGGATCTCCAGTCAGAAGTTTCAGTATTATCATAAGATTGATTTGAAGTATTGTCTTCAATGCTGGGTATACCAAGTTCTTACCGTCATACCACATGGGCTTTCTGCGTCCTGCTTTACACCTCTTTTTGGAGACAAACCTTTCCCTCCCCTCCTGCGATATCTGTTTAAATGTTAACAGGCTTGCTCAGCCATGTACTTTGCATATCTCTGCTAATTTCCTTACCTGTAATCGTAATAGTCCGTCTCCCAAGTTTTTTCTTTAATTTCGATAGCAGTCTCTATATGATGTGAGCTACCCGATGTTTTACTTACATTCAAATTTTCTTTAATTATACCCACCAAGTGCACTTCGGTTCCCTGTGGGTTCTTTTACATGTTGTATCGGAATGCAGTCCATTACGACATCTAAGAAGTTTCGGGCATCGTTATCAGCATGCCAAGAATTCCAGTCTGTGGAGCTGTAATTAAAGTCTCCACATATCATGATATCCATATACAAGTTACAAGCTTCTTCAATCACTTCATTTAATCTCTCTTTACTTTCCTGGTTAGCTGTAGGACTCTTATAACATAACCCTGTTACTGACGTGGAATTTTTAGTCCTTATTTTGCACCATACTCTTTCTATCAATGGATCACTTGAGAGATCACAATATCTGTTGCTCACAGATTATCTTTCACATAAAACGCACATCCGCCACCTTGTCTGTTGCTTCTCTTTCTCCTAACCACATCGTCACCAATCAGATTAACCTCATAACTTCTAATTTTATATCCCGTTCAAGACTCTGTTATCATTATAATGTCCGGAGTTGTTTCACGCACGTAGACTTCTAACTCTGGAACTTTATTCACTACACTTCTGGTATTTATTAAGAATCACTTAACTTTCGTATGTTCGGTACACGATTCATTTCTTAATCAGTGTTAATGTGTTTTCTGTAACATCTAATGATAGCACTGTTTCATCACTATCACTTTTTCTTTCTTTTCCTTGCGGCTGTCAGAATTAAAAAAGCTCAGTTTCCTAGAAAGCCTAGAGGCCTTAACTTTGCCTACCCTTGAAGAGAAGAGAAGAGAACAAGGGTTTGCCCGAACACACCCGTTTAAGTATTTAAAGCATTGGTGACGTAAACGATGAACAGTTCTTCGGAAGATGTAGGGATAGAGCAGCCAGAGGACGTAACATGGGGTTAAGGAAGAAACCTTAAAAAAGGTTTGAAGAAGTACTTTTATTGTATACGAGTGGTGGACAAATAGAATGATTTGAATGAATGGATGGGTAATGCGGACGGCATACAGAATTTAGGAAGTTGCATGAAAGTAGATAATTGTAAAGGGACGCGAAATAAGACCACATGAGTGTAAAACTCCCTCCCCGTCCGATACAAATAGGTGATTACATATGGGTTCGAATCCTAAGCGCGACATTCTGCTCATACCCAACCTGTGTGTTCATCCTCCCCTTGGGGCTGGTCGGTACGTGGCATAGGCTGGTGTGTATGTGGGTGTGTTTGTGTGTGCATACACATACATAGGAGTAAGCTCATGGCGTATACATACATACAAGATTAAGAGACGGGACACCACGAGTGTAAAACTCTCTCCCCGCAACACCCAAATAGTAATCACACATGGTAGTGTAGTGGCTCAGGTACTTCGAGTCTACAAGGACGACCCTGATAATCCTACCATATTCTGTTTGCGTACAAGTATTGCCTGTGGTCGCTACAACCAGCAGACAGCTTTGTCCATGCCTCACCAAGTGCCTCTTAGTTCACACCTGTCATACTGGCCTCTTACCACCAATTTGCTATCACGCTGTGTTGGCACTCCGTTTTAGTTCTCTTCATGGCCTCTGCTCCCGCAGCAGTTACAGATGTTCTCTGACGTACTAGTTCCGTGACGTGCTTGTTCTGTACGTTCAAGTGACCCAGTGTGTCTCCAACAGATGGCAAGAGCCCTAGTTACTACGTCCAGATCACAAATGTATTGTATATTTCCCTCCAGGTGTCGCTAAACATACGTAATGTACCGCTCATCATGTCCTGTTTTCATACGAACTTATACTTATTTTACCCGGCGTTCTCATCACCGGAAAGGTCAGGTCACCAGCAGTGTACCGAGGCGGAAGTCCACGTGAGCAGGAACACATCAGCAGCTCCCGCCCTCACTGGCCGTCCCTCCACCTTGTTATATCGTTAGAATATTCATGGCCTGACGGTGTCCGCTGCGCCTGGCCATTAGGAACACATACACGCCCGGTATAAAGTAACTTGGTTTGATAATACGGAAGAGCATTATAGCTAACACAGCAGTGCCCAGTCTCAGTATTGATGCGTACATCTACCGCTGTATGTCTGCGAATGCTTATGCATATTATGCATCGCTCTATATTTCACTGGTTCGCTCAGCATCTACATCCAGTAGGGCGTGTGCTGCTGTTAAAGCAAGATGGACCCACACGCTGTCGGTTGCCCGAGACGCAGGGAAATTTTCGACACAAGTCGGTCAGTGTTATGGTTGACACTGAGGGGTCACTGCTGAAACACTGGCTCACTGCTCTCCTGCACGTTACGTAGGGTTATCTGGGTCTTGATGGCTTAGTGTTGACCTTCGTGTACTGCTCGGAACTGATGTGTGATTGTCGGTAGTAGTCATAATGTTTGGGGTTCAGCACCACCACAGGTAACAGTAGTAACATTTAGAGTGTCGCTCACAAAATGTTACAGTAGTAACACTTGGGGTTCAAGTGTCATCTCACCACATATAACAAGAAGAACACTTGAGGTTCAGTTGTTATCCTACCACAGTCTCTCCGCCACCAATAGCCTGGTGATTTAGTGCCTTTTTTACAGTCGTCTGGACTTTGTGTTTTGCTACATTGACAGACAGCTTTTAGTCAATATCTTTGACATACAACACGTAAGCTGTCGACAGCATTTAAGCTGTCAACAGCTTTAACTGGAAAATAACATCAGCACTTATGCTGTGGACAGCTGTAAGCCGAAAACCAGCTGTGGCAATTACCTAGCAGCAGTAAAGGTTGTACCGAAGGATTGTGTTTGGGCGTTTACCTTATTATCCTTCCCACTTCTCTTCCTCGTATTACTCCCCTTCTCTCTCCCGTCAGAGAGCAGGATCTATTTCTTATAAATGGGAAACTACAAATGAAAGAGCATGTCGAGAAAATAGCACAGACGATTCAAGTAGTGAGTGGTACGATAAAGAGAGTTTTCACTACAGTAAGCAGAACACTGTTGTTGAAGGTGTTAAATGTATACAAAAGAAACAAAATTATATACAGCGGTGCCATGAGGTCACCAGCTAAACAAAGGAAATAAGAAAATTAGAAAGAATTCGGAAACACTTGGTGGGCAGAGTTGAGGGATGGAACATTTGACCTGTCGTGAGAGGCTGCCAGAACTCGACCTGTACAGCTCAGAAGGAAGAGAAAGATCTGTGATGTGCTAACATATTGGAAAGATTCACGAGAGTATGATGAACTCGACATGCTCTCAGCAGGGAAGAAACAAGATATCAAGGCTACAAGATTACCATGGAATATATACCAAAAGATATCAACCCAAGTGATACAAGAGCCTTGCAAGAAATCTGGAAAGACCATTCAGTGTACTTCCTGGAGAACAGAAGAAACATACATGGAACCCTTATACGTAGAAACATTTGAGAATGAACGTATTTGAAGTAATTTCCAAATGAACTCAAAATAAATAAGTATTAATGAGCGTAACTGTAGAGAGAAGCGGTACAGGTATTAGTCATCTAGCAAGATGTGCGGTGAGCGCTACTCGCTACACCAGGCATTTGTCAAAATCTGATGGTATGTTGTCGTGCATTGGTAATTAGGTAATTCCCTGCCCCGGACTCCGCCTCCATCACGAGACCGTCTTACCCCCTCGACCCTCATGGTGAGCAGTTGTGGAGGTCACGGCCCTCTACTCGCCCCCGCTCCCTCCACCAAAGGACCATTCATGGCGAGTCCCAACAGAGCTGCTGCTACCCTCCCTCTCTTATTCACTCCCTGTCGCCCTTCTCCCCGCCCTGTTACCCTCCCTTCCTCTCTTCCCTATTCATTCCACCTTGCCATTCTCCCGGCCTCCTTCCTTCCTCTCCCTTTCTGCCGATATTCTACCCTTTCATCCTCCCTCCCTCCCCTATACCCTCTGTTCCTCCCTCCTTGCAACCTCTCTTTCGTGCCACAGCACCGTCCTCCCTCCCTTCCTCCCTTTCTACCACCCTGCTACCCACTTTTCTTCCCTGCCCTCTTCTTTACCTCTCACCTTCCCTTTCTTCCTACCCTTGTTCCTCCCTCCCACCTTCCCCTCCTCCCTACCCTCTTCCTTTCCTCCCTCCCTCCCTCCCTGTCTTCGTTCTTTCTTCCCACCCTGACACCCTCCCTCCTCCTCTGCTGCCACTCCACCCTCTCTTTCTGCCTCCCTTCCTCCTTCCCCACCACCTTCACTTCCTCCCTCCCTGTCTTCTCTCTTCCCTGCCGTACCTCCTCCCTTACTGCTACCCTTCTCCCCTCCCTCCCTCCTCTCCTCCCTCCCTCCCTGCCA
>JAUUDW010276301.1:0-13748 GCA_032361385.1 Panulirus guttatus | reverse complement strand
AGAGAGAGTAAGCTCTTTTTTAACGAAAGGGAACAAGAGAAATGGACTGTAAATGAGAAACAAAAGCGAAGACGACCCCCAGGAGGTGGGGCGGAAGCTCCGGGGGTCATCACGACTTAACAAGAGCCAAGGAGACAGGATGATGGGTCATGGCCACCGCTTCCACTGCCCCTCTCCTAACCCGAGGTTAATGCCTCATGTTTAAAAGAAGAATTCTCGTATATTTGAAATCATGTGGCGTCAGGTCAAGGATCCGAGACGGGACGGGCAGGAAAGCGGCTGACACTGCAGTAGTAGGTGGAGATAGGGAGCAAATATGGGAGGATAATATTTGAAAGAATCGTAGGTTAGTGTTAAGAAATGGTTGTAACGTTTATTTGCTGTCAAGCCGCGTCTCTCTCTCTCTCTCTCTCTCTCTCTCTCTCTCTCTCTCTCTCTCTCTCTCAGTCTGTAACCTTTGGGTAAATCCGATGTGATTGTAATGGATACAGTTTTACTTGAGGTATCTTTCTTTTGGAGAAGGACCAGATGTGATTGGATTACATGCAGTATGACGCGGGTCGAGGAGTGCTGAATGGTTTCCAGGACCCCCACGACCAACATAAAGTGGAACTACTCCACCATTCCGAACACAGCTCCCAGATCTGGATCTCTCTCTTGTCACTTCAGCATTTGCGGTCACGCGTCTAACCTTCTCTCTGTGGAATACCATCTCTCCACGTCTTCAACTGGTCTTCTACAGTCTGAAACACGGCTGTTCAAGGCAGCTGCTCCTCTGCAATATCTGATTTCTAGCCTCTATCGTCGTTTTCGCATTCGCGTTTGCACGATTGTAATACAGAAACACCCCTTGCTCGCTCCTTAGATCCTGAGTTTCCGAAATGTGACGCCATCTGGCTCAAAATTTATGTACCCTCTTTAACTTTTATCTTATGATTTGTATATTTTCCCTTCCTTAATTTCTATATGTACAACTCTTTTCCACGAGGCATTGATGCTTCACATCTGTGCGCTCAAATCCTCAGCGTAGAGGATTTCAGTGTACACTACAGAGATTGGCCGGGATCTACCCGAGATGATCCCGGAGGAGTCGAGGCCTTTTCTTTTTCCCTCCTCAACAGTCTGAAACATAAACAAACGCCCATCACGAGTTCCCGGCCGTCGAGAACACACTTCCAACACTTTTCTTTTTTTTTTTTATGTGATAACACAGTGTCTGTCCTCTTCGGGTTCTCTCGGACAGCAATCATATTTCCGTCTCTTTTAGAGTCTCTTCTACATGGACCTGCTGAGCCCTGATTGATTTCTACTTTCCATTTATCTTACAACATTATAAAAAAAAGGATTCACCTGAGATGGCTTTTAACTGAGGCATGTTCAGCTAGCTTGCTGCATATCGGTCGCTTAACAGAGAAAGAAAAAAGTATCTTTTGATAAATCTTTTGTGATTATGTTACACATAATGCTACATATACGTGTGTCTCCTGCTGTTGTGAGCCTCTCCTCCTTGATAATAACGCCTGAGTGATTTTCTAAAGAGTAGAGGAAGGAAGAGAGAGAGACAGACACCATCATCCCAGGAGAATGTAGCTGGAAAGAACAGGAAATACGTGAACAACAGAGAGTAGTTCATGGTTGAATGAAAGAGCGAGTTAGAGAATGAAATTTTGAAAGTCGGAGAAAAACTAGTTAACCGACATGCAGAGGGATAAAGAAGGGGAAAATGGACGTAACTTACACTGGAGAGAAACATGCATAACAAAATATATTTGTGTAAAGAAAATCGCGACGTGACATAAATTGGAGAGACAGATGAGAGTGAGGAAGTGTTTGTGTGTGTGTGAGGAGAGGGTGCGTCGCTGGACTTAGGCAGACGAAGAAGGTTCCTCTTGAATTCTGCTCGCCTAATTGGCTCTGAATTTTGATGGAGGCGAATCCCTGGTGGCCAACCAGGCCAGCCAGTCCAGTACACCTAACTTGTTGTGTCAGGCAAGCTGCACAGGCTAATGAGCCCTGTTCACCGAGCCCTTTTTCACTGAAGCCAGCAACCAGGCCCAAGCAGCCCTGTATGCCAAACGCTTGGTGACTTAGGCTAGCCAGCCAGTCAGTCAGTCGGTTAACCCTGTACGCAAGCACCCTTGGTGTCTATGGCCAGCCAACCCAGTACGTCGAGACTTTGGCTGTATGGCCAAGCAGGCCAGACAGCCCTGTACACCGTCATCAGGAAGGTCTTCCCACCCTCCGGCACTATCAGGAAGAACTTTCCACCCTCCAGCACCATCAGGAAGGCCTTCCCACCCTCCAGCACCATCAGGAAGGTCTTCCCACCCTCCAGCACCATCTGGAAGGTCTTCCAACACTCCAGCACCATCAGGAAGGTCCTCCCACCCTCCAGCACCATCAGGAACGTGCCGTTGTGAAAGCCCCAATACAGATGGCTCACCTCTTAATGCTGCCAATTAAGGATTATTGATCCCGTGAGCCTCTTTTTGTACGCTGCCTTTTTGTAGGCTGCCATTGAAGGGCGTGTTACAGAAGAAAAGACGAGAGTACAGTGAGATTATAAACGACAAAAGGTTCTTTTTAGGGTTCGAAGAGCGAGTGTTAAGATGACCAGGACTTGGCTGGAGGAAGTGGAATATGTACGAGGAATTTGATATTGGTTAAAGACATTCCGACACTGTTTGGAGACAGCGGTTTAAGGCAGGAAGGAAGGTTTCGGCCCCGAGGAAGTGAGCGACGAATATGTTGTCACAGTCAACACTGAGGCGTATGGAGGAGCTACTTGTTACTCAGGGACGAAGAGCAGAGGAGACTCCTCCGTCCCCCTCTCCAGCAGCAGCAGCAGTACCAGCGAGTACCTGATTCTCATCATCAGCAGGAACAACACCAGCATTTCCAACACCAACACTAGCAACACTAACAGCAACATTGTCATGAGTGTTATGAACAAGATGTATAAGTGATTATAAGCAGCCATGGGTGCGCATTCCCGTGTCACCAACATATATATATATATATATATATATATATATAGGGCAATGAAACCCTCAATTAACCTGGGGAGTTGAATCGACCGGGCGCGGGTGAGAGGGGGAGGAGGCGGAGGGGGAACCTCCTGTCGTGTGGTGGAGGAGGGGAATGGTGGGCGAGGGGCGCGTGTGCCGACCCCTCGTGGCCGCCTCGACTCCCGGACCCCGTCAGCTGCTGCCTAGAACGCCACCCTCATACACACACACGCACACGCACGCCGCTCCTGGCTCACCTCTCTCTCCCAGGACGCTCCTCACACAGCCGCTGGCACAGTCGGTGAGGGAGCGTTGGACGGTGTTGCGTCCCAGGTGCTGACACCCACTTGCAGTGCTACGTAGTGTGTATACTGAGGTGATCTGTCGTCAGTGCCACGAACGAGAGAGATATATTTACTCAGGAAGGTGCTGTGTGTCGTGAGTGGAGGATAGAAAAGTAAATAGGTGGCCAGTACAGGATTTTCTCTTTTTTGAGTGTCTCGGGCAGCGTCTACGGTCATTCTCGAAGCCTGAATGGAAGTAGATGGTGAGGGGGCACTGTGTCGCAGCAGTGAAGTCGACCTGAAAGGTGTAGGTGTACACGGGTGGCACCCCCCCCCCTCCCCTCTCGGCATCGTCGCTGCACATGGTGAACGCCTGGTCTCACCTCTCACCTTCCACGCCCCGCCAGCCGCATCCAGCTGATCCTGCACACGAGGGAGGGAGAAAAATGAAGAATGTGTAGGAGAGGGAAGACCACCAGGCGTGAGTGAGAGAGGCTTACGATACCGACCCCTTTAACATCTGGGGGCCAGCAGGAGGCAGACCCCTCCACGGTGAGGGACACTGTGACTCGTGTGGCAGCAATAAATATTCACCTGCAGAGAGAGAGAGAGAGAGTACAGACTCTGGTTCTGGACGTGGCAGGTGAGGCCATACGGCAGCTTGTAGGCCTACGTCCTCACCCACTGGCCTCCCCTGGGAGGGCTTGGGGCGCCTGTACCTCCCTGAATGATTAATGAGAACGGAACAAGTGGGTGGCGAGAGGAGCGGTACGGCGGTGAACTGCTGCTCTGATACACCCAGGTCTCCTGTTATTCATTTACCTCCCTCGACACATCCTGCACATGGGTAATTGCAAGTCTCCCTTCTCAGTGATGATAAGTGAGGGAAAATTAGAAGCCGTTGTAATGGTGTACATACAAAATACGATTCTATATAAAATGATGAAAAGTTATTTGCGACTGGGCTGTAAGGAATGAAATAGATATATCAAGTGATTATTAGCAGAAATCATAGGAATAGTGTAAGGAGAGGAACTTTTAAGGTCATAGCTATACACCATTGTCTGGCCTTTCAGAAAACTGTTGTGTTTCCCTGAGAGTCGTGTGTTGCTCTGGTGAGTGACAGGCGGCCCGGGACACTGTCGTAGCAACAGCTTGAGTCGTGGGGGCCACTCGTGAACATTGCCCATAACTGAGGTTCTCATCTGCTGTTGAACTGGTAGTGAGTGCCACTAGGAGGCAAGAGGAATCAAGAAGTGTACTCCAGTCGTTATAGTGTAAAAAAGAGGAATCCAGGATTATTGTTTGTGACGTGATTATTGGGTGTACCGTGCTGGACCAGAAATGTAGTGCGAGGAGGTAGTTCTGAGCGTATTGACTAGGAAGGCGCCTCTATGCTGGGATGAGAGTGCTTGGCTCTCATACCTCCACCTGCTGTAAGGCTGCACCCCAAGTGTTCTAAAAGTCCCTTCATGATCCGTCGATAACTCGGTTATAAGTCATGAGTAACTGTGGATCGTCAACAGGTAAAGAGTTATTATGGACGAGGACTACATGACAATATGACGACCACAGTCCGTACCGGTGATAAGTCAGCAAGACGGAATTTCTGAGGCCAGAGTGGTTGGTGGGAGTCTGGTGGAGGGGAGGTTACCGCAAGACGTGAGCCACAGGAGGAGCAGACCTTTAAAGACCAGCATCGCTGCTGCCATGGACTCGTGTCCGCGCGCCTCCTCCCCCCTGACACCTGCGGAGCGCCTCAGCGTGGGCGACTTCCTACCGTTCGATAGGGAGACTCGGGTGGAGGACACGGCCGAGTTCTTGGATTGCTGTTCCCTTGACTACAGCCAGCCCAGCAAGATCACGGTGGTGTCTGGCCAACACCACCCACTTTCACAGTCCTCAGGCGAGTGCGAGTTAGACGGGAGTTACAGTGAGTACATCGAGACGCAATGGGTCAAAGGCAGCGTCAGCGAAGGCGACCGGGAAAGTCAGTGCGGACTCGACAATATTGTAGAGGAGGAGGTGGCACAGGATATCGGAAGCGACACCGAAAGTGTGATAGTGAGCGCGCCTCTCCACGGTCCCACGACCGTCAGGTGTGTATGCGTGTGTAAGAAACGTGGCTGCAAGTTCGTCAAGAAACCTTTCGATGCTCAGAGCATTCGCGAGTCGCCCATTGGCAAGATGCCGGTGAGGTACAGGATGGTCACCTGGTTAACGGCTCTCAGGCCTCACAGAAGAGCTGACAGTCCAGTCACGGACCAAGTGGATGTCGGCTCAAAAGTCCACCCTGAGAAGAAGTCGAAGATTATCCAAATGTTCAGATCCAGGAGATTTCGGAAGACTGTGACCACAACTGAAACCGAAGGTTCGAGTTCGGTGGAGACCATAAGGAAACATTTTTCGGAAGTGGATGGGGTGAAGACGGCGGCGGAACCCAGCGAGGCGAGACGCTGCAAGGGGTGTCAGTTGTCGGTGGTGAGGTCTCTGGCGGTGCTGTTCGGCCTTTCGCTCATCACCCTGGGAGTCACGTATGACTACGGGGTCAAACATGGCGTGGACAGCATCCTACAGAGTTGCTGGTCGTGGCTCAGGACCAGTTACATGAACTTCGGCGATGAGTTTGTCTCTTACAATAGCTTATTCTTCAGAATGAGCAACAGTGAGGCCTTATACGGAGAACCGTATCCCAGGTATGGCACCAACAACACCAACAAGTCTACCACCAATGGCACGCGGTTCAAGGACGCCATAAACAAGGTAGATCCGAAATTCCTATTTGTGTTGGAAGGGTTGAAGTTATCCGTCCAGTTGCATTTCTTCAGCATCGACGAGGACTCCGACATGACAACTCCTCAGGTCCTGGTCCACGACCAAGGTCCTCTGTTCTTTAGAATATCCTTCAGGAGAACCGCTGGTCTCTACGTGGATTATCTACCCGAAAGGTCCAACATGTCTCTCTCCACGCCATTCCTAATCTACGACCTCATGAAAATGATAATACTGAGTAACGAGCTTCCGTATTTTGGGATGCACATGCACGATTACCTCAAAACCACTCCGTCGGCACTCTTCAGTATGATTATTGATAACCTTAAAAAATACAACGTGGACACAACGTTCCTCTCCAACATACAAGCTCAGATTCAGAAAGGGAGAAGAAAACGATCGCCACAAAGGGAAAAGTTTTACGTTCATGTCCCTCTCGCGCCGCCCCCAGAGGGAACCAAAGAGACGGTGGAGGCGGCCGAACCAACTACCGTCGCCCCTGTTCTAGTTGGCGCGACTAGGACGACGGAACAGCTGCTTGAGCGCCAACCAAACGCCAGCAGTGGGCCGCTGGGTGTCACCACTTTCTCGAGGATGAGAAGGTCGACTGAGGAGCCGTCGAGAAGAAAATCCGTCTGGAGATCCTTGTCGGAGATATCTAGAAAAATATTCCTACCTCTTCCGTTGGACACGAAGAAAACGGTGCTGCTGCCTGTGCCCTTCATAGAGAAGAACCTGACGCTGAGGTACCGACACGCCGTCAGTGTGCTGGGTCTGCCGGGCTACCAGTTTATCCTGGGCAATGACATCACCAAGAGCGGCATCTGGGAGCACCCTCACCAGGACCTGTACCCATCACTCAGCTACTCGAGGGTCAAGGATGGAGAGCAGGACACTTCCAACTCGCACATCCAGCGACACCGGTACAATGAGAAGAGGAAGTTCCAGCACCATCGGCATTCCAAACACCAGAACCCTCTTGAAAGCGATAGTTATCGGAAAAGTTTCAACGATGTGCTGGGAGTGGTTGATCTAGAGCCGTTAATTTTAGATACTATAGGGAGAATCCTCCTCATGGGGCGCCATTTGGAGCACTATCCCTTCTGGATATCGCCTCCACATTTTTTATCGTTAAATGATCATATAGATAAGTCGAAGTATAGCCAAGAATCCTGGAATAATACCGGCTCCAAATTTTCTTTAATTGAGACGGATCCGAGCAACACCAACCTGGTGGTTGGAGTAGAGGGCGTGTCCGCCAACGAGTCCATCCACGGATCTTTCATCTACTATCACCCAATTCTTGGTGTGCCCATCAACGCCTCTCTAGCCGTCCAGGTGGGTGTGCGGCCGCCCGAAGGGATGCTGCACGCCCACAAGCTCGTGCCTATCATGTGGACGCGCGTGCAGGTCGAGGAGATCCCTTTGACGCTGTGGTACATCCTGTGGGCGGCGTGTCACCTGCGGGAGACCATCATGATTTGCCTCATCAGCACCGGCACCATGGTGGTCACTTGCGCCCTCACCTGCAGGAGAAAAAGGAGACTCTTGCAACGTCCAGGTAGTGCCTAAGATATCGTCAAATTGGTGGTCGAGGTAATGTCGCTGAAAAGACCGGTTTCCGGACTTAATGATATCCTGGAGGACAAGGAAACCACAGTTTTGTTTGTGCAGTCCTAAGAGGGAGTCTGTGGACTCCCTCCTCAAGTGACTGTGGGAGAAATATCCTTGAGAGTGCTCCATGTCTTCCCAGCGAAATATTTCTTCCAGGTAATGAGATTGTGAGATTAAGAACACGACCCAATGGCCACCGGTTGACTTCCAGCTGCAGCAGCAAGTGCACGTCACGGGGAGAGCGGCCCCAGGCTGGCCACATCCGGATGACTCTTAAATCTTGCGAATTGGCTCATACAGCCAGACTGGAATACGGCCCGCCTTGCTGCACTGGAGCAGGACGCAGCCTCACTCACCGGCCTTCCAGGCGAAACGCCACAATGCTAGAACGTCTGGGGCTCCGACGTAGACGTCTTGCAGAACACAGGTTTACGTCGCTGCCAAGTAGTGGACGTTTAACAGTGGCATCCGCTCGGGCGGGTTGCTGGAACTCCAGCCCAAACTGGATCCCATCTGGATCCGTTGCTAGATGTTCCAACCGCATTTATAAACCATCAGTGCCACTTGATATCATCGGTCGGAGCCGATGGCTGACGTCCTAAACCACACAACAATCATATGGACCAGCGTTCTACGCCTGAGTGACAGTGCGACGTAACCATCTTGGGCAGTTGGCGGACGTGGAAACCAATAATGCCAGCGGGTGCCGGCCACACCATCATACGGCCCACCTCAACTACTGAACCCTACCACCTCTGGATTCTAGCTGACGACCCTTCCAGCGAACCATAAATTTGGTGAGTTACCCTTTTTCTCTTTGATGTCGGAAATTACCCGCACCCTTTTGATTACGACAGAGCATGCGAGTCCTGCGTTATGTTGCCCCTCTACCTCGTGATTATACCGGCCAGTCACATAGCTCTACACTAGCAGCAATATGTATTTAATCAGTAGAGGTCCTCTCTCTAGAGAGCTATACATACAGTGAGGGGGTGTTTGGCTTTATGATTATCGTGAAAACCTAATTCATGATAACAAAATGACGTTGTCTGCCTTAATAGTAGGTCTGGTAGTCGATGTGCCTAAAGCTGAAAGAACAAAGCAGTCATTTCTTTCTCTTAACTATACTGGTTGTCCATATAATCACGCTAGTCTTAAAGCCGTGTTGAGTAACCATACCAAGCCCTTGTATTCGTACTAACAATCCGTGTATCTATACCAGGCCTTTGTATCCTTATGAACTGTCCATTTTACCATTCCAAGACTCTGTATCTATATCACCAGTATCTGTAAACATGCCATCAGTCTCTGTACCCATACCAAGCTCTTGTATCCATACCATCAGTCCCTCTCACCTACCAAAAGCCCCTATCACTAAACCAACAGTCCCTATAACCATGCCAACAATCATTTCAACAATACTAAGCTTCTTTATCCACACCATCTGTCCCTGGAACCATATCAAACCTCTGTAACCGGACCAACTGTCCTTGTAACTGTACCAGTGGTCTTTGTAACTATATCATTTCTCTCTGTAACCATATCAACATCCCTTGTAACCCTGTGACTAAAGCATCAGTAGCTGTAACCAAACCAAACCTCTGTAACCACACCAGTCAACGGTCCCTGTAACCATATCAGTAGCCCCTGTAATGGTATCAAGTCTCTGTAACGATATCATGTAAATCATCCATGTGATTAACTTTCGGCTTAGTTACCCCAGTTGTCCAGGCAAGTAAGCCAGCCATCTGGGCAAATATACCAACCATGTATGTGAATATTACAGCCATATGGGCAAATGTATCAGCAATCCAGTTGAATATACAAGCCACCCAGGCTAATATACCAACCATCCAGGAAAAAATACCAGCCATTCGAGAAAATATACCAACCATCCGAGAAAATTTGCAACGCAAATATACCAGCCATATAAGAGAATGTGCCTCCTATCCAAGATAATACTCCAGGGAATTATACCACCCATCTGGGAAAATATACCAACCATCTGGGAAATTATAAGAAGCACGCGAGAAAA
Organism: Panulirus guttatus; assembly: GCA_032361385.1. Classification (NCBI taxonomy): domain Eukaryota; kingdom Metazoa; phylum Arthropoda; class Malacostraca; order Decapoda; family Palinuridae; genus Panulirus; species Panulirus guttatus. The sequence continues at coordinate 4,035 of JAUUDW010276301.1, read as the reverse complement.
TATACCAACCATCCGACAAAATACACCAAGCATCTGGATAGATACACCATACATCCGAGAAAATATGCCAGCCATCTATGCAAACATACAAACCAACCGGGAAAATATACCAACCATCGGGGTAATATATCAACCATCCATATAATCATAGCAAATACCAGCCTTTATCACCAGACGCCGGGTAGACTCTGTGTCTTCAACTTCCTCCAGTGTCTTGAGTCTTCCACTTCCCCCCTTCCTCCAGTGTCTTCTGTCTTCCACTTCCTCCAGTGCCTTGTGTCTTCGACTTTCTCCAATGTCTTGTGTCTTCGACTTCCTCCAATGTCTTGTGTCTTCGACTTCCTCCAATGTGTTGTGTCTTCGACTTCCTCCAATGTCTTGTGTCTTCAACTTCCTCCAGTGGCTGTATTTTCGACGTCCTCCAGTGTCTTGTGTCTTCGACTTCCTCCAGTGTCTTGTGTCTTCGCCTTCCTCCAGTGTCTTTTGTCTTCGACTTCCTCTAGTGTTTTGTGTCTTCGACTTCCTCCAGTGTCTTGTGTCTTTTTTAACTTCTTCCAGTTTCTTGTGTCTTCAACTTCCTCTAGTGTCTTTTGTCTTTAGCTTCCTCCTTGTAAGCGAGCTCACGATGCCATCAATCCATCTCTTTTTAGGACGTCATGCACGACGTCTTCCATCTGGGTAAATATATGAACCGTCCAGGCAAAAGTATCCCAACCATGAAGGCAGATATACCAAGCATTGCTTTATATACACCAAGCTTTCAGGCACAAATTCTAGGCTTACAGGCAAATACACCAGTCATCTAGGCACATTCACTGGCCATCCGGGCAAATATACCTAGCGCCTGCAAGATTATACTAAATATCACTACTAGACTACAGCACTCGGTTATACCAACCATCCACTTGGATATACCTCATATACCAACCATACACTTGGTTATACCAACCCTTACCCTGTCATACCAATCATTCACTTGGATGGAGATGGAGGGAAAGGAGGAGGGTAGTTGGATGGAAGAGGGAAGGAGGGAGGAGAGTGGTTGAATTGGAGAGCGAGGGAATGCTCGTATGGGGGAGATAGGAAGGAAAATGGCTGGTTAAGGGTAGGGAGGGCGAGTAAGAGAATGAGGGAAGTTTTGAAGGTTTTGAGAGAGAGATGGTGAGAGGCCTGAGAATTAAAGAGGAAATTTGGGAACTTCTTGAAGATGGGGTAATGAGAGGCGAAGCTGGAGGTGTCTTGGTAATAAATGGCTCGTCCCTAGAGGAAGAAAGAATTTATCTCTTTTTTTTCTTGGCCTATTTTTTTCTTCCCGAAGTTAAAGAAAGCGATCCCGTAAAGGGGAGGAAACACTAGAGACGTACCAGACTAGAGAGGACTCGGAACGTAGAATATAGACCTTCCAGTACCGGGCAGCTGTCACCCAGATTCCACAGAATGAATAATTTGGTCGAACCTGGCGTGCTGCTGAGGGAGAGGGAGGGGGGAGGGGGGACACCACACTCCGGGAGGGACGGAGTAGGGACCCCTACGGTCTTGGGGGGGTGGGGACTCCACCGGCTGGGAGGGTTTGTATGGATTGGTGGTGAAGCAAGGATGAGGTGTGGTGTGAGGGAAGAATAGACTTGAGAAAGAATATTTGAAGCCAGAAAAGCTAATGGTGAGTGAGGAAGGGAAGTTAACGTGTGGGGATTATTGTTGAGACCAGTTAGGACTACATGGGACTGACCTGTACCAGGTCACCTGGAGGGAGATTTCTTGTTTTTTGTCATTTAACCGCGTCATTAAATCTGAAGTTTTGATGGTCAGCATTTACAGTTATCGATTCGCCTGTTACACACCTTGGTTCTTCTCTGAGCAGGAAATAAGCTTCAGGATCCGTGTGTGTGTGTGAGAGAGTGTCTTAGGAGTCGACATCGTCCCTACATAAGGGAGGATTAGTTACGGAGACCAGCTGCTTTCTACCAAATGATTAGGGGAAAAGACTGTCACAGGCTGTGATAATGGCCTGCACTGAAGGATAGGCTTTTGATGTGGCCATCATCATCATTAGCATTCCTGGAACTTCCTCTCTGGCTGGATTGCTGAAAAGTATTTCAGTGTATATTAAGGATCCGGTGTGGGACCCAACACGGCACCTTGAGGAACAACCAAGTTGCAAGTTTCTTAGTTGACTTTTAGTAACTTTGAGACAATAAATCAGACGCTTCTGTGAGTGAGATGAAGTTTCCAGTGCATAAATCGACCACCTTCTGTCCTTTAATGGTATCATTGGCCATTTATTGTCTGCAGTTATTGGTATATGATATATTCATTGCGTTTAGCTTGAGATGAGTACACAAGAGAAAAAAAGAAAATCTAAGATTCAATGGATTCAGCCTTCTCTTTTGATTCTAATCGAATCTCGCAAGAAAAGAGTACACTTCTTTATTCTTAAAGTACTTAAAATTTTAAGACTCCTCACAAAATCAATAAGCCAGCCTCTATGTGAAAGCTGTGCAAGCTAATGAAATGAACCAGTCCTGTAAAATCTGTGTTATAATTATCCGGCCGCTGGGGTCTAACAAAGACCCTTTGTGACCTCTGTAATCCTTTTTGCGTTGCCGCACGCGGGACGAACACAGGGTGCACAGTGAATTAGCAGCTGTTAGCGGCGAGAGTGGCGTTGAATTGGGATTAGCTGGGAAGGGGGGAAACGAGGGTGAGAATTTTGTTATGTGTGTAATTACCTAATTGAACTGTATAGGGAGGGAGTTTTACACTCGTGGGGGCCCCAGTCTCTCGTGGGTGTGGATGGGTGGAGTGATCCCAGTGTGAAGGGTTGGCGAGTGTGTGGTGGTGGTTGCAGTGAGAGGGACTGGGAAGTGTGTATGGCGGTCCCAGTGTGAAGGCTTGGGGAGTGTGTGAGTGAGTGTGGCGTTATCAGTGTGAGGGACTGGGGAGTGTGTTTGCTACCTATTTGTACCTTAGGGGAAGGGAACTCTATACTCTGGCGCCTCATCATCTCTTGGGACTTTATTCACTATCGTCCAGCATCTTTAAACTTCAGTATACTGTCTTCATTTACAGCACTTGGAGTATTGAAGTCATTCACACCTCGCTCTTGTTCTGACTACGTATTGCCCTGACTATTGTTGCCCTGACTTCATTTTGCTCTAACTTTATCTTGTTCTGACTTCTTGTTGCTCTGACCTCGTGGTGTTCTACATTTGCATGTTTTATAGAACCCTTCTCTAACGTTATCTGACTGTCAGATTTAGAAACTAGAAAACCGTAATCACGTTTCGCCGTATTGTTCTGTTTTCCGTTGCTGGCAAAGTTATTAACCTCCCAATAATTCGGCACGCATATTCCATCTATCTTTGTTGCCCTCCTCTAGACCTGCTGTGGTAATCTTTGTTCATGTTTAACTTGGGTTACACGTAGACAGTGAATGATTTATTGAACGTCTTATCCACGGACTTCCGTGGTGTATATCGGTTAGCGTTCCTGACTGTGACGCATTCACGAGCCGCCCAGGGGTCGAGCGCATAGGTTCCAAATCCTGGTTCCGACAGTCTATCCACAGTTAACCCAGCTGTTCATCCGCCCCTATGGGTTATTCAATAAATTGGATACATGATTCCGTAGCCCGGATTCGAACCCATACGGGTTTGATCCTAGGCGGCCCGTGCATGCGTGGCGGTCAGTAACGTTAATCGTTACACAACGGAGTGTGTGTTTATGTGTGTGTGTGTGTGTGTGTGTGTGTGTGTGTGTATGCTGGTTAATCCGGTACACCGGGGCAGCAGATGTGTGTGTGTGTGGTGGTCCCCGTACACGGGGGCAGCAAGTGCGTGTGTGTGTGCGTGTGTGGGATCGTGGTACTGGGGCTGTGGGGTTCTATTTTGATCGACAGGGAGGTAATTAACGGGCTGAGGGCGGGTCCCCGTCCCAGTACACTCCCGTCTCTGCCATAATTAACAGCGGACGAGCCGGACCAGCCTGGCCTGCCACGCTGGGGACAAGATAACGCACACACGCGGGTTTTATTTC
>JAUUDW010276190.1:0-13749 GCA_032361385.1 Panulirus guttatus | reverse complement strand
CTGCAGGTGAAACTGTTGGAATTACTGCAGGTGAGCATTGGTGATAATTCTGCAGGTGAAACACTGGTAGTAATACTGCATATGAAGCAATGGTGGTAATACTTCAGGTGAAACACTGGTGGAATTACAGCTGGTAAAGCACTGGTGGTAATACTGCCGGTGAAACACTAATGGTAATACTGCAGTTGAAAAACTGATGGTAATACTGCTGGTGAAACACTGTTGATAACACTACAGGTAGAGCACTGGTTGATATAATGTAGGTGAAACACTGGTGGTAATACTACAGGTGAAACATTGGTGGTAATACTACAGCTGAAACTGCTAGAAATACTACAAGTAAAACACATGTGTTGATAATACTAGTGAAACACTGGTGTTAATACTGCAGGTAACGCACTGGTGATAATACTCCGGGTGAAACACAACTGATAATTCTACAGGTGAAACATTGTGGTAATAACGCATGTAAAGGGCTGGTGATAGTACTGCTGGTGAAACACTAGTGTTGATACAGCAGATGAGAAACTGGTGGTAATACTGCGGGTGAAACACTGGTGGTATTAATACAGGTGAAACATTAGTGGCAATACAGCTAGTGAAACACTGGTGGTAATACTGCAGGTGAAACACTGATGGAAATACTGCAGGTAAAGCGCTGGTGATAACACTGCGGGTGAAACACTTGTATTAATACTGCAGATGAAACACTGGTGGTGATACTACAGGTGAAACACTAGTGTTAGTACTGCGGGAGAAACAATGATGGTAATACTTCTGGTAAAACACTCATGGTAATGCTGCAGATGAAGCACTGGTGGTAATACTGTATGTGAAACATTGGTGGTAATGTTACAAGTGAAACACTGGCGGTAATACTGCTGGCGAAACTGGTGATAATGCTGCGGGTGAAAAACCGGCTGTAATACTGCACGTGAAGCACTGAGGTAATACAAAAGGTGAAACACTGGTGGTAATACTGCGGGTGAAAACTTGTGATAATACTGCATGTAAAACATTAGTAGAATACTGGAGGTAAAACACTGATGGTAATACTGCATTTGAAACACCGGCGGTATTACAGCAGGTGAAGTACTCCTGGAAATATTGCAGGTGAAACACTGGCGGTAATAGTGAAAGTGAAACACAGATGATAATACTGTATGTGAAACACTAGTGGTAATACTGCAAGTTAAACACTGATGGTAATCCTGAGGGTGAAACACAAGCAGTAATACTGCAGATGAAGCACTAGTGATATTACTGCAGGTGAAACACTGGTGATGATACTGCAGGCGAAACACTGGTGGTAATACTGTAGGTGACACACTAATTGTAATACTGCAGGTGAAATACTGATATTAATACAGCTCTGAGACACTGGTGATAATACTGTATGTAAAACACTGGGGTAATACAACTAGTGAAATGCTAGTGGTAATACTGCGTATGAAACACCGGTAATACTGTAGGTTCAACATTGGCAGTAATACTGCAGGTGAAAAACTGGTTATAATACTTCAGGTGAAACATTAGTAATAATACTGAAAGTGAAACACTGGTGGTAATACTGCAGGTGAAACACCTGCGGTAATGCTGCAGGTGAAGCATTGGTGATAATACTGTTGGTGAAATACTAATGATGATACTGAATGTGAATCACTGATGGCAATACTGCGGATGAAACACGCGGTAATACTGCACGCGAAGCATTGGTGGAAATACTGCTTGTACAGCACTGATGATGATACTGCAGTGAAACACTAATTGTAATACTGCAGATGAAACACTGAGATAACACTACAGGTGAAACATTGATAATACTGCAGGTGAAACACTAGTGGTAATACTGCAGGTGAAACGCTGTTGATGATACTGAAGATGAAACATCAGAGGTGGAAATACTACAGGTGAAACACTGTGCCAAAACTGATGGTAAGACAATAATCAAAATACTGCATGTGAAACGCTAGTGATAATACTTCAAGTGAAACACTGATGGTAACACTGAGGGTGAAACAGCGGCACTAATACTGCAGGTGAAACACTTGCGATGATACTGTAGGCAAAACACTGGTAGTAATATTGCATGTGAAACAGTACTGGTTATACGGCAATCTAAACATTTATGGTAATTCTGCTGGTGAAATTCTGGTGGTAATACTGCAGGTGAAGCAGTAGTGGTAATATTGCTGGTGAAACACTAATGATAATACTGCAGATGAAACACTAGTGTTATAGTGCATGTGAAACACTGATGGTAATACTGGTGGTGAAACGCAAGTGGTAATAATGAAGGTGAAGCACTTGTGGGAAAAACCCATCTGGTAAAACACTGATGATGATACTGCAGGTGAAACTTTGGTGGTAATACTGCAGATGGACCACTGGTGGTAATACTGCAGGTGATACGCTGGTGGTAATGCTGCTAGTCAGGGCCTCTGAGAGGAATCTTATCAGGGGGTTCAAAGTTTCTTTGGGGCCTTCGCTTCTCCATTAGCCATCCTGATTTTATCCACTACGGTTTTATGCCATGAATTGTAAGGCCAAAAAGGGTATGGAAGAAGAATGAGGGGTGGAATGGAGCGCTCTGTTGATTTTCTGCATTTTCTAAAATCCCAGGAAATTCCCCGGCCCCCTCTTAGACCCCCGGGTCCGGGTACGATGTACCCCCTGCACCCCCCCTCTCATTGGCCGTGCTGCTAGTGAACCACCGGCGGTAGTACTGCAGGTGAAGCACTGTTGGTAATACGGTTGGTGAAACACTGGTGATAATACTGCATATAAAACAATAGTGGTAATACTGCAGGTGAAACAGTGATGGTGATACTGCGAGTGAAACACCGGGAGTAATACTGCAGGTGAAACAATGGTGGTAATGTTGTTGGTGAAACACTAATGATAATACTGCAAGTGAAGCACAGGTGGGAATACTACAGGTGAAACACTGGTGGAAAAATTGTTGTTGGAACACTGATGATAATACTACAGGTGAAACACTATTGGTAATACTACTGGTGAAATACTGATGGTAATACTGCCAGTAAAACACCGGCAGTAATAATGCAGGTGAAGCACTGGTGGTGGTAAAGCTAGTGAATCACTGATGATAACATTGCAGGCGAAACACTAATGGTAATATTGCAGGTGAAACAGTAGCGGTAAAACCGTATGTGAAACACTGATGGCAATACTGCAGGTGAAACACCTGCGGTAATACTACAGGTAAAGCATTGGTGGAAATATTGCTTGTATAACACAGATGATAATATTGCAGGTTAAACACGAGTGGTAATACTGCAGGGTAAACCCTATTGGTAATACTGCTGATGAAACACTGGTGATGATACTGCAGGTGAAACACTGAGGTAATACCACAGGTGAAACACTGGTGATAATACTGTGTGTGGGAAACACAGAGGTAATACTACAGGTGAAACACTTGTGATGATACTGCAGGCGAAACACTGGTGGTAATACTGCAGGTGAAGCATCAGTGGTAATACTTCAAGTGAAACACTGATAGTAACACTGAGGATGAAACGCCAGCGTTAATACTGCAGGTGAAGTACTAGTGGTAATACTGCCTGTGAAGCGCAGGCAAAAATACTGTAAGTGAAATACTAGTGGTAATGCTGTAGATGAAACACTGGTGGCAATACTGCGCGTGAAACACGGAGGTAATACTGCAGGTGAAACACTTGTGATGATGCTGCAGGCGAAACACTGGTAGTAATACTGCAGGTGAAACACGGATATGATACTACAGTTGAAGCATTGGTGGTAGAATTTTTGGTGAAACACTGATGATAATACTGCAGGTGAAATACTAGCGGTAATACTGATGGCGAAACACTGATGGTTATGCTGCGAGCGAAACACCGGCTGTAATACTGCAGGTGAAATATTGGTGGTAATACTGTTAGTGAAACACTGATGATAATATTGCAGGTAAAACACTAATGGTGATACTGCAAGTGAATCTTTAGAGGTAAACTGCGGGTGAAACTGATGGTAGTACTGCGACTGAAGCCCTGGTGGCAATATTGTCGTTGAAACTCTGATGACAATACTGCAATTGAAACACTAGTTGTAATACTGCCGGTGAAACATTGTTGGTGATACTGCGGAAGAAAATCCAACAGTAATACCGCAGGTGAAGCAATAGTGATAATACTGCTGGTAAAACACTGGTGATGATACTGCAGGCGAAATACTAGTGGTAATATTGCAGCTAATACACTGGTGGTAAAAGTGCGGGTGAAACATCAGCAGTAACACTGCAGGTGAAACACTGGTGGTAATACTGTTGGAGAAACACTAATGATAATACTGCAAGTTAAACACTAGTGATAATACTGCAAGTGAAACACTGACGGTAATACTGCGTGTAAAACACTAGTGGTAATACAGCAGGTGAAGTACTGGCGGAAATACTGTTAGTGAAACACTGATTATAATACTGCAAGTGAAACACAAGAGATAATACTACAGGTGAAACACTGGTGGTAATACTGCTGATGACACATCGGTGATAATACTGCAGGCGAAATACTAGTGGTAGTTCTGCAGGTGAAACACTGATGGTAATATTGTTGGTGAAACACAAGTGGTAATACTGCAGGTGAAACACATGTGATAGTACAGCAGGTGAAACACTGGTGGTATACTGCGGGTGAAAACCGGTGGTTATAATGCAGGTAAGGCACTGGTGGTAATATTGCTAGTGAAACACTTGATAATACTGCAAGTGAAACACTAATGGTAATACGGCAGGTGAATCAGTGATGGTAATAATGCAAGTGAAACACTAAAGGTAATACTGCGGGTGAAAAACTGGCGGTAATACTGCAGGTGAAACACTGGTGGTAATAATGTTGGTAGAACACTTATATTAATACTGCAAACGAAACACAAGTGATAATACTGCAGATGAAACATTGATGGTAATAGTGCGGGTGAAACATTAATAGTAATACTGCATCTGAAACACTGATAGTAATACTGAGGGAGAAACAATAGTGGTAATACTGCTGATGAAACGCCGGCGTTGATCCTGCAGGTGAAACACTGATGGTAATGCTGTAGGTGAAGCACTCGTGGTAATACTGATGGTGAATCACTGGTGATGATACTGCTTGTGAAACAATTGTGGTAATACTGCAGGTGCATCGCTGATGGTAACACTGCGGGCGAAACACCTGTGGTAATACTGCAGGTGAAGCACTGATAGTAATACTGCTGGAGAAGCACTGGTGATGATACTGCATGTAAACACTGTTGGCAATACTACAGATAGAGCAATGGTGGTAATATTGTAGGTGAAACAGTGCTGGAAACACTCCAAGTGAAACACGAATTGCAGTACTGCAGGTGAAGCGATGGTGGTAATATTGTAAGTGAAACATTAATGGTAATACTACGTGTGAAACTCCGGCGGTACACAGGTGAGCACTGGTGGTAATACTGCAGGTGAAACACAAGTGGTAATACTGCAGGTGCAACACATGGTAGCACTGTGGGTGAAACACCTGTGGTAATACAGTATGTGAAGCAGTGCTGGTATTACTGCAGGTGATGCACTGGTGAGGATACTGCATGTGAAACACTAATGGTGATGCTGTAAGTGAAACACTGGCTGTGATACTGCGGGTAAAGCGTAGGTGATAACACTGCGAGTGAAACACTGGTGATGATACTGCAGGTGTAACACTGGTGGTAATACTGCAGGTCAAACACTGGTGGTAATACTGCAGGTAAAGAAAACCGGCTGAAATACTGTAGGTGAAGGACTGGTAGTAATATTGCAGGTGAGATACTGGTAGTAATACTGCAGGTGAAATACTAACGATGATACTGCAGGTGAGAAACTGATGGTAATACTGTGGGAGAAACACCGGTGGTAATAGTGTGGTTGAAGCACTGGTGGTAATACTGCTGGTGAAACAATGGTGATGATACTGCAGGTGAAATACTGGTGGTGATACTGCGGGTGAAACACTGGTGGTAATACTGTAGGTAAAAAACCGGCTGTAATATTGCAAGTGAAGTATTGGTGGTAATACTGCAGATGAAACACTGTTAACAATACTGCATGTGAAGCAGTGGTGGCAATACTGCAGGTGTAGCACTGGTGTTAAGACTGCATGTGAAACACTGGTGATAATACGTCAGGTAAAACACGCTGGGAGCCCAGGAATCTACTCAGCTGGGTGCCTCGTGATCTTCTCTACTGGGAGCCTGGGGATCTACACCACTGGCAGCTTCGGGATTTAATACTGGGAGCCTTGGAATCTACTGTAATGGGAGCCCAGGGATCTACTCTACTGGGAGCCCAGGGATCTACTCTACTGGGAGCCTTGGGATCTAATTTGCTGGGAGCCAAGGAATCTCCTCTACTGAGAGTCTTGGAACCTGCTTTACTGAGAGCTTTGGGATCTGATTTACTGGGAGCCCAGGGATCTACTCTACTGAGAGCCTTGAAATTTACTCTACTGGAAGCCTGAGGATCTACTTTGCTGGAAGCCTAAGGATCTACTCTACTGGGAGCCGGTGGATCTACTCTATTGGAAGCCTCAATATCTAATCTACTAGGAGTCTGAGTATCTACTCTACTGGGAGCCTTGAGACCTACTCTTCTAGGAGCCCAGGGATCTACACTACTGGGGGTCTCAGGATCAACTCCGCTGGGAGCCTTGGGATCAGCTCTACTGGAAGCCTTGGGATCTACTCTACTAAGGGCCTTGGGATATAATTTGCTGGGAACGTCGGGATCTCCTCTACTGGGAACCTTGAGATCTACTCCACTGGAGGTCTCGGTATCTACTCCACTGGAAGCCCAGGATCTACCCTTCTGGCAGCCCAGAGATCTACTCTACTGAGAGATGTAGGATCTACTTTACTAAGAGCCTTGGGATCTACTCTACTGGGAGCCTTGGGATCTACTCTAGTGGGGGCCTTGGGATATAATTTGCTAAGAGCGTCGGGATTTCCTCTACTGGGAACTTTGGAATCTACTCTACTGAAAGTTTCGGGATCTACTCTACTGAGACCCTTGGAATCTACTCTACTGGAAGCCTGGGAATCTACTCTACTGGAAGCCTAGGGATCTACCATACTGATAGCCCAGGGACCTACTCTACTGAGAGCCGTGGGATCTACTGTGCTGGGAGCCTCGGTATCTAATCTAATAGGAGCCTGGGTATCTACTCTACTAGAAGCCCAGGGATTTACTCTACTGGGAGCCTAGGGATTTACCCTACTGGTAGCCTAAGCTCAACTCTACTGAGAATCGAGGGATCTGCTCTGCTGGGAACCTCGGTATCTAATCTAATGGGAACCTCGGGATCAACTCCACTGGGAACCTAGATATCTACTATACTGGGGGCCCTAATATCTACTCTACCGGAAGCCTTGGGATCTACTCCGCTGGAAGCCCTGGTATTTACTCTAATGGGAGCCCATGTATCTACTCTATCAGAAGTCCAGGATCTACTCTACTGAGAGCCTTGCTATCTACTTAATTGTGAGCCCAGGAATATACTCTACTGGCAGCCCAGGATCTAGACTTCACTGGGATCCTTGGGATCTACTCTTCTGGGAACCTTGGGTTCTACTTTAATGGGAGCCTCGGGATCTACTCTACTGAAAGCCCTGTTATATACTCTATTAGGAGCCCAGGGAACTATTCTTCTAGGAGCCCAGTTATCTACTCGACTGGGAGCCAAAGGATCTGCTCTACTGGAAGCCCAGGGATCTTCTCTACTAGAAACCCAGGGATATACTTTACTAGGAGCCTCTGGATCTACTCTACTGGAGGCCTGGGGATCTACTGTACTGGGAGGCCAGGAATCTACTCTACTGGGATCATTGGGATATACTTTACTGAGAGCCTTGTAATTACCTCTGGTGGAAGCCTTGGGATCTACTCAACTGGAAGGCTAGGGATCTACGGTACTGGGAGCCCAAGGACCTACTCTACTGGGAACCAAGGAATCTTCTCTACTGGGAGCCTCGGATCTACTTTACTGGGAACCCAGAGATCTATTCTTCTGAGAGTCTCGGTATATACTCTACTGGGAGCCAGGGATCTACTTTATTGGAAGCCTCGAGATCTACTCTACCGGGAGCCCAATAATCTACTCTACTGGTAGCCTTATATTATACTCTAAGGGAGCGTTGGAATCCACTTTAATGGGAGCCTCTGGATCTACCCTACTGGGAGCCTTGGGATCTACTCTACCGGAAGCCTTGGGATCTACTTTGTTGGGAGCCTTGGGATTAACTTTACTGGGAGCCTAGGGATATCCTCTACTGGGAGCTTTGGGATCTACTCTAATAAGAGCTTCGGGATCTAAGTTACTGGGAATCTTGGGATCTACTTTACTGGGAGCCTTGGGATCTACTCTACTCTGGGCCTTGTAATTTACCCAGCTGGAAGGTTAGGGATCTACTCTATTGAGAGCCCAGGGATCTACTCTGCTCGGATTCCAGGAATCTACTCTATTGGGAACCCAGAAATATACTCGACTGGAACCCACGATATCTAATCTACTGGGAGCCTGGGTATCTACTCTACTGGAAGCCTTGGGATCTACTCCATTGGGAGCCCAGGGATCAATTTTAGTGAGAGCTTCAGTATCTACCCAACTGCGAGCCTCGTTATTGACACTACTGGGAGCCCAGGGATCTACTCCACCAGGAGTCTTGGTATCTACTTTATTGGGAGCCCAGGGATCTACTCCACTGGAAGCCTCGGAATGTACTTTACTGGGAGCCTTGTAATCTATTCAAACTGGAGCCTCAAAATCTACTTTACTGGGAATCAGGGATCTACACTACTGGGAGTCTTGGTATCTACTCTACTACTGGGAACCAAGGGATCTACTGTACTGGGAGCAACGGGATCTACTCTACTGAGAGCCCAAGAATCTACTCTACCTGCACCTTTAAGATCTTCTCTCATGGGAGCCTCAGAATATACTTTACCGGGAGCCTTGGAATTTACTCTATTGGGAGCCTTGGGATCTACTTTACTGGGAGCCGAGGGATCTCTTCTGCTGGGAGCCTTGGAATCTATTCTACCGGAAGTCTGGAAATAGGGCTCCCAGTAGAGTACTACTGGGATCCCTCTATCCATTCTACCGGGAGCCCAGGGATCTGGTCTACTGGGAGTTCAGAGATCTACTCCACTGGGAGCCCTGGGATCTACGCCACTGGGAGCCCCGTGATCTACTCTACTGGGAGCCCAGTGATCCACTCCACTGGGAGCCCATGAATCTACTCTCCTGGAAGCCCGGAAATCTACTCTACTAGTAGCCTAGTCATCTACTCTACTGGGAACCCCGGGATCTACTCTATTGGGAGCCCAGGGATCTATTCTACTAAGAGCCCAGGGATCTGCTCCACTGGCAACCTCGGGATCTACTCTACTGGGAGCACCGGGATCTACGCCACTGGGAGCCTCGGAATATACTCTATTGGGCACCTTGAAATCTACTCTACTGGGAGCCTTGGGATCTACTTTACTGAGAGCCTAAGGATGCCGTCTACTGGGAGCCTTGAGATCTACTCTACTGAGAGCTTCGGGACATAATTTACTGGGTGCCTTGGGATCTACTCTAATAGGAGCCTTGGGGTTTTCTCTACTGGGAGCCTCGGGATCTACTCTACTGGGAGCCCAGAGATCTACTCCACTCGAAGCCTGGGATCTACTAAACTTGAAGGCAAGGGATTTACTCTACTGGAAGCCCAGGATCTGCTCTACTGAGAGCAAAAGGATCTACTCTACTGATAGCCTCGGTATCTACTCTACTGGGAGCCCAGGGATCTACTTTACTAGGAGCCGAGGTATCTACTCTTTAGTGGAGCGCAGGAATCTACTCTACTGGAAGCCTAGAGATCTGCTTTATTGGGATCCCAGAAAACTACTCTACTGGTAGCCTAGTCATCTACTTTACTGGGAGCCTAGGATCTACTCTACTGAGAGCCCAAAGATCTACTTTACTGGGAGCACAAGGATGTACTCTACTGGGTGTCTCGGTATCTACTCTACCGGGAGCCTTGAGATCCACTCTACTAGGGGCCAAGGTACCTACTTTACGGGGAGCCCAGGAATCTAATCTACTAGTAGCCTCAAGAGCTGCTTTACTGGGAATTCAGATATCTACTCTATTGGTAGGCCAGGGATCTACTTTACTGGGAGCCCAGGACCTACTCTACTGAGAGCCCAGGGATCAACTTTTCTGGGAGCACAGGGATCTACGCTACTAGGAGTCCAGGGATCTACTCTACTGAGAGATCAGGGATCTCGTCTATTGGGAGCCGAGGTATCTACTCTACTGGTAGCCCAGAGATCTACTCTACTGAGAATTTCGGGATCTACTCTACTGGGAACTCAGGATCTGTTCTACCGGGAGCTCCTGGATCTAGTCTATTGGGAGCCTCGGGATCTACGCTACTGGGAGCCCCAGGATCTGCTCTAATGGAAGCCTCGGGATCTACTCTACGAGGAGCCCAGGGATCTACGCTGCTGGGAGCCCAGAGATCTACTCTACTGGGAGCCCAGGAATCTACGCTGCTGGGAGCCCCTGGAACTACTCTCCTGGGAGCCCAGGGATCTACGCTGCTGGAAGCCCAGGGACCTATTCTACTGGGAGCCCAGGGATCAGTTCTACTGGGAGCCCCGAGATCAGCTCTATTGGAACCCCCGGGACCTACTCCACTTGGAGCCCAGGGATTACTCTACTGAGAGCCCCGGGATCTACTCTACTGGCAGCCCAGGGATCTACTCCAGTGGGAGCTTCGGGATCTACTCTAGTGGGAGCCTAGGGATCTGTTCTACTGGGAGCCCTGGGATCTACGCTACTTGGAGCCCAGGGATCTACTCCACTAGGAACCCTGGGATCTGCTTTACTGACAGCCCATGAATCTACTCCACTGGGAGCCCCTGGATCTACTCCACTGGGAGCCCCGGGATCTACTCTACTGGCAGTTCCAAAATCTACTCCACTGGGAGCCCAGAGATCTACTCTACTCGGAGCCCAGGGATCTGTTCTACTGGGAGCCCCGGCACCAGCTCTACTCTACTGGGAGTCTCGGGATCTACGCTATTGGAAGACCCGAAATCTACGCTACTGAGAGTTCCGGGATCTAGTCTACTTGGAGCCCAGGGATCTACTTTTCTGGAAGTTAGGGGATCTACTTTACTGGGAGCTCCGGGATCTACTCTGCTGGGAGCCCAGAGATCTACGCTACTAGGAGCCCCGGATGTACTCTGGTGGGAGCCCTGGAATCTACTCTACTAGGAGCCTCGGGATCTACGCTACTGGGAGCCCCTGGATCTACTCTACTGGGAGCCCAGGAATCTACTCTACTGGGAGCCCAGGAATCTGCTCTACTGGGAGCCCAGGGATCTGCTCTTCTGAAACCCCCGGGATCTATTCAACTTGGAGCCCAGGAATCTACTCTTCTGGGAGCCACGGGATCTGCTCTATTGGCAGCCCAAGGATCTACTCCTCCGGGAGCCCTAGGATCTTCTCTACTGGCAGCGTAGGAATCTACTCCACTGGGAGCCCCTGGATCTACTCTACCGGGAGCTCCGGAATTGTACTCTACTGGCAACTCAGGGAGCTACTGAACTGGGAGCCGAGTGATCTACTCTACTGGGAGCCCTGGAATCTACTCTACTGGTAGCCCAGGGATCTACTCTACTAGGAGCCCAGGGATCTACGCTCTAGGAGCCCAAGGATCTACTTCACTGGGAGCTCAGGGATCCACTCTACTGGGAGCCCCGGGATTTACGCTACTGGGAGCCCCAGGATCTACTCTACTGCTGCTCTTGATCCCTTCCTTTCATCTAATTGCCGGCTTCCCGGTGTCTGGTGTCGGAGCGCTGTCTCTGCTCCTGACCCTCTGTGCTCTGATCCTGACTTCGACCATCTATTCTTGACCCTCTAGCTTCTCCTCCTGACCCCAAGCCCGTTTCCAGAGTCCTTCCTCTTTCCTTGCTCCAGTTCTGCTCCCAATATACGGCCATGCAAGATGCCGCTGACCGTTGTGCCCCACATCTGACCTGCTCCTCTACAGCTTATCTCTGCCTCTAGTGGCTTGACCCAACAAGATATACCCTAGATCTTGCACGTTATCACACAGGCTCACACAGGCTCTCAGTCTTAAAGCTCTAGCTCTCTTCCTGAACTGTAACCTCACTCAGAGCTGTGCCCCGCCCCCTCCCCCCCGCCCACACACCCACCCCCCCACACACACACACCCCCACCCACACACACCCACACAACCACCCCCTCCCGCCCCCCCCCTCACACACACAGACACACACACACACACACACACACACATGCTCTGCGTCTCTGACCTCCAGCCTGCACACAGAGCCTCTCACTAACCACACCAGACTACAACCGTAGCTCCTGTCATCGTCCGACCCCGAAGCGGTTGTTCAGACCGACTCAGTCTGCTCTGTGCTCAGAGGATCCCAGCTTCCACACCGAACCCATAAATTACACCAATGATTTGAACTGAACATCTACTTATTACCTTTAACCCTCCTTAGGAAGATCTGCATGACCTCCAATAAGATCTGCACGACCTCCAACAAGATTCGCGTGATCTCCGCCAAGACCTGCATTACCTCCAGCGAAATCTGCATGATCCTCTACCAAGATCTGTATGACCACCGGCAAGAACTGCAAGACCTCCAACAAGATCTGCATAACCTCCAGGAAGACTCTGCATGACCTACGGCAAGATCTGCATGACCTCCTATTAGATCTGTATGACCTCCAGTGAGACCTGCATGACCTCCAGCAAGACATCAAGATCTGCTTGACCTCCAGAAACATCTGCATGACTTCCGTCAAGATCTGCATAACTTCGATCAAGATCTGCTTGATCTCCAGCAAGACATGCAAAACCTCCAGCAAAATCTGCATGACCTCCACAAAGAATTGCATGAACTCCAACAAGATCTGCATGACTTCTAACAAGACGTGCATGACCTCCAACAAGATCTGCATGATCTCCAACAAGATCCGCGTGATCTCGGCCAAGATCTTCATGACCTCCAGCAAGATTTGTATGATCCTTCATCAAGATCCGTATGACCTCCAGCAAGATCTGCATGACCTCCAACAAGATCTTCATGACATCCAGAAAGATCTGCATAACCTCCATGAAGATCTCCATGATCTCCAACAAAATCCGCATAACCTCCTGCAAGATCTGCATGACCTCCAGCATGATCTGCATGACCTCCAGCAAGACCCGCATGATCTCAAGCAAGATCTGTTTGACCTCCAGCAAGATCTGCATGACCCTCAGCAAGGCTTGCATGACCTCCAGCAAACTCCCGAGTTCGTTCCTGACTTAGCACCAGTGGAAGGCGTGAGGCTTGTCATGTCCTTCACATAAGAACACAGAGACAATACCTCCCGAACGTTTTGCTCACAGGAATAATGGACAAAACTGAGGCAAGAAATAACCGCGATAAGAACCTGCTGGCGGGTGTAAACTTTTCTGATATACAGGCGAGGCACTTCCTGGAGCGCTGGCTTCCAGGCTGGTGGCCACCTGGACCTGACGGTGAACTGGCGACAGCCGCCCTCACATGTCTTTTGTTCTGTGAACCGCATCAGACAAGGCTACTCCCGGCGCTGTTGCACGAGCACAAAGTATTTTCTCTTTTGCTTACTGTCGGAAACATTACATCTTGTTTCAACGCATTACGACAGT
>JAUUDW010276079.1:0-13749 GCA_032361385.1 Panulirus guttatus | reverse complement strand
AAGGAAGTGTGTTAGCTGAGGATGAACGTAAAGGTACTGGCGACTCTTCCTTAGAATAGGTTAGGCTGCCAATAGTTTTCTTATGTTAGCCATAGTGCAGCTAGGTTGTCTGCAGTGTTAGAAAGGGCAAACACCATCCACAGATCAACGGTGTAGTTGGTTGGTTGCTCTTGTGTGCTTTAGGCCTATCAACTGCCAGGTTACATCCACCAACTATAACTCTCAACACCTTCAAGTGTTAAAAATAATAATCAAACATGAGATGCATATCCTAGTTCTGGCCTCATTTAGGGTGTGAACACCTTGTTGAAAATGTCCTCATCCAAGTAACTGGAAGCTGCTCTGATGTTCACAACAGACTGTTTGTTTCCTTAACTATTCTGCTAATGTGGGACTTCGTCGGCAGGTTAGGGACAATGTCGATATCGTGTTGCCCTCTCTCTTAACCTTACGTCATACGTACCCATGTCTTTACTCATCTGTATACACACACACACACACAAATCAGCCTAAGCACGGTACTCATTCAAAAAGTAGCCCCGAGGGGAGGATGAACACCAGGGTTGGTTGTGGGGTCAGCTGCTGTGCACATAATCCCAAAATGTGCGGGTCTGCCTGCACTTTCACTGTGTACATGGCCCATGATAAGTATGTAATTGTCTCATGATTTTTTGCAGTTTCTTTCTGAAGGTATAACTCACAGTCCTGAGTATGGTGTCTTATGGTGATAGTATCCTTAGTTACAGTAAACGTAGGGCGTTTAATGATATAAGATATAGTCTAGATGTTTCCTTTAGTTATGTTCAATAAGAACAGAGTAGATCCAGTGTTCTTAGACATATATACTAGAGAATCCAAATCTTCAACAAAGATGAGGTCGTTTATAGATACCCCGAGTGTCAGGTCAACCAGCGTAGACATGAAAATGGCTCTTAATGATACAGGAAGGAATCAAACAGCATCAGTTTACAGGGCACCACCATACACAGTCCTTACCTCTATCATCCCCCTCCGCCATGTGTGTCAGCCTAAGACAACATTTCATTTGTGACATTGTGTGTCTCTGTGCTGGCAGACCAGGAGGTTGGGTCAGGCGCGGCTTGCTTTGTCTGCCACACAGGCAAAGCGTGGAACTGATCCTGATGTTGGTCTGTGTCTGTACCGGCCTCCACCTCCCTCCTTTTGGCCTGACCTCTGGTGACCTGACCTCTAGTGGCCTAACTCCTAGTGACCTGACTCCTGGTGACTTCTGTTGGCCTATTATCTAGTGACCTGACCTCTTGTGGCCTTACCTCTGGTGACCTGATCTCTGGTGGCCTGACCTCTAACGGCCCGACCTCTTGTGACATGACCTCTCGCGGACCTACAAATGGTATCCTTACCTTTGGTGACCTGACCTCTGGTGGCCTCGCCTCTGATGGTGTAACCTCTAGTGGTCTGAATTTTGGTGGTTTGACCTCTGGTGACCTGACCACTGATGACGTGAACTCTGTTGACCTGACCTCTGGTGGCTTGAGCTCCAGTGCCCTTACCTATGATGACTTGAAATTTGTTGACCTGACCTATGATAGCGTTACATCTTGTGGCCTGACCTCTGGTGACCTGAACTCTGTTGACCTGATTTTCTCTAAGAGTTGACTGTGACTGTCTCTGGCTATGTCATCAGCTTTGGATGGAGAAAGTGACCTTACTTATTGCCAAAGGATTTTTTAGCAACTTTTACCAGCGACAGGCGTCAGGTGTGGCCTCACCTGCTCCAGTGGTCGTGTCCTGGTGACAGAGATGAGGATGGCAGTGGCTGGCGACGACCTCACGTGACCCACAGACTGTAGACCCAGGCACGTCCCAGACTCCATCCGTCGCGCTGTCAATCACACAAGGTTCAAAACATCAATGTCCACAAGGTTTACATGATATGACTGGGTTTAACTGAAAGAAGTTGGTTTTACATATCTACGAGAGGTTCTGGTCTATTCTCATGGGGGAGGGGAGTTGGGGTTGACTTGGGTCTGTAATGAAGAGGAGTGGAAGTGTTGTCAAAGGTTTACTTCAGTCTGTAAGTGTTGGGAGGTATTCAAACGGCCTCATGATATTGCCTTACTTTACCTTATCGTTCCAGGGGTCCTTTCGCTAGGGCTCTTATGGAGCTGAACACGTCCACCGGGCGAAAGCGCTGGGCAATTTAGGAGTAAGTATTGGAAGTTTCTACCACTGAAGTTGGAACCTGGGCATAAGGATGACATTGTGCGTGATGATGGAGGCCCAGAACAGTGACGGGGAATGATAACAACTCGTGAGTGTACAGCAGTTTCAGACATTTGCACGTCTCCTGCAATGATGCCCAAAACTTGGGAGGGAAGGTAGTTGTTTACTGCTCGTCGAGACACTTCGGCATGTTTACGTTTTTGTCACTTGTGGCAAATAGTGGAGTAGTTCTCTATAACTGGAGGAAAAACAGAGTTACAGACGGTAGAGAAATTTTTAGCCAGATTGGCCTGATAAGGAACCTCATGATTCACAAAAAGAGCAATATCTTTTTTCTTTTCTTTTACTACAATGAACACAAACGCCATCTTGGATCGGAAATGAAAGCTGAGATAAAAGTTGAGATGCCATAATGCAGAGGAGTTGCAGTCTTAGGTTTCTAAGGATATGATCTGCGGAAGAAGAGTGGACAGATGCTTTGTACAAAGGGTGGGCACGATTTGAGAACGTAAAAATTGCAGAACTGAGTAGAGAAAGTGCCAGCTCTAGGAGCAGCGCCAGAGGGAACCGCTCAGCCATCCTTGACCGGTGGCGCCATTTCGATTCGGCTGCGAAGATTGTTAGCAATAGTGTAGTGCCAAGATATCTTATTATGTGCTGACTGGATACATTACTATGTACGGCCCCCCAAAAATTATTGTATTCTGCCAAAATGTTTTATTATATACTTCCAAGATTATTTATTGTGTGAACTGTGCTGGTGGGTAAACACAAGGGAGAGCTTCTGACCTTTATTTTTCTATCGTTTTGGCAGCACAGAAGCCGTCTTCAGAGAACCTGAGTGAGATACCAGCATACAAGTCTACATACCCCAAGAGAGCCCTACCCCGCCGGAAGCAGCTCCGCCTTCCTTGTCCTCGGCCGCCGTGTTCCACATTTCTCTGCCGTGTATTTTCTTGTTTTCTGTGGACCGCCATTTTTGTCTGATGTTCGGTCCAGCGCATGAAGCCCTCACGACTGTCCGTCTTCGTATATGCATACATAAGCAGCTTTCACGGCTTTTTCTACTTGCTTGCTCAGACCCTCATGCCCTGTATTCGCCTCTTGCCACAGTGGTAGGTGTCCTTACTTGTCTACGGGGACAAGAAACGCATTTTTGGAGGGTTGCTAGATCTGTGCTGGTGACTACTGAGATCTGTGCTGGTGACTACTGAGGTCTGTGCTGGTGATTAATGATCTCTGTTTGGGTGATTACTTAGGTATCTGCTGGTGACTTTTGAGATCTGTACTTGTGACTGCAGACGTGTGTGGCAAGATGACATTCTTGTTATTGTATGAAAAGTTTTGTTAATGAATCTTAAAACCCTATTTTGCTTTGTTTGAAGCTTCATTACGGTGCTGAGAGAATATAAGGTTACTGGAGACACGACTCCTAGATCCCTCATACAAGGAGTGTGCCTTGTCTTGTGGCCCATCAGCTCATAATCGAATTTCTTGTTGAGGTTTCCTACTTGTAACAGCTGACATACGTATATTTACGTGAAATGGTGTTTGCTATTTTCTAGACCATTCACCGATTTCATGTACCTCCTCTTGTGATTTTAGCCTTTCTTAACGAGTTGATAAGGCATTGCCGATCTTTGTGTTTACAAATTTGGACACAAAGTTATTAGCTCTACATCACTATCACTGATATAGATTATGAAAAATATATGCCCAAGGACGGATGCCTGGGAGACCCCACTTGTAACGGGTGACTACGAACATCTTTATCACTCATTACGACTAAAGCTCTGCCTCCCGTCACGCTCCTATCCACTTTCCTATGCAACCAGTAATTTCCTAGGCTCGGACTTTATGCATCGATCTAACTTGGAAGACTTCGTCGAATACTTTTCGAAAGTCTAGAATTATGATATCTATTGCTTTTGTTTGTCTAGAATATTGAATAATTAATGATAAAATTCAAGGTGGTTTGTAAGGCATGGTCTGTGCCTTTTAAAGCCATGTTGTGTAGTATAGATTAGACTCTTGTTCCTGGTGGGCTACGATTTTATCTCTAATAAAGAATGCTATAAGTTTAAATGTAAATGATGTAAGGTACTAGGACGGTAATTACCAGTCACTTCACGGCTTCCCTTTTTGAATATGGGAGTGACGTCTGCCAGTCTCCAATCCTGCGGGACAATTCCATCTTGGAGAAATTTATTGGAAATATAGGTTGATGGCTTGTCAATTTGGTAATTGACGTTCTTAATTAATCGCGGATAGAAATGATCATGACCCGAACATTTATTAGTCTTCTTCTTATCTATCTGTGTCAGGACTTCTCCAACTGCAAATGTAGATTTTGTTATCTCAAAACTCGTGTCGCTACTTTCTAGTGTAAAAACAAATGCAAAACTAGTTAAGGGTTGCTGCTATGTTTTTATCATCCACAACGGGTTCTTCATCTTCCTTTACTAAGGGTCCGATCTCGCTTCTTATGCATGTCTTTTTTATAACTGATATATCTATAAAATCTTTTAGGACCACTATGACTATCTCTTGTAATACTCACTTCATTCGCTCTCTCTTTTGGCTCACGTGATTAGTCTTTCCACGTGTCTCCTACCTGTGTTGTGTTGCGCTGCAATATTTGCTTCATTGTCTGATTTCTTAAGTTTGTAGAATACATTTCTGCGCCGTATATCTCTTGCGATGGCTGAGGAGCACCATTCAGGCCTGTTGTTGGTCTTATTGTTTCTGTCGTGCATGAGAACGACTGTGACTTAACGGTACATAACCTGACGCTTAAAACTGGCCCATAATTCCTGTGGCCATGAACCAACAAGGGTGAGATTGCGTCGCGCAGTCCATTAAAATTCCTTTTAAAGTCAGGGGTAATAGTACTGATTTTAGGGGAACTGGTTTTGATGTTTACATCGAGCTTAACCATGCTATGGTCACAAGTGCCTAGGTGTTCTCCAACACAGGCATTAGTAACTAAGAACTCCTGGGATGCAAGAACTAAATCAAGTATATTAGTTCCCCTCGTCGGCTCGGTGACGGTTTGGTAGAGAAAATTGTCTTCGACGAAGTTGATTAGTCTAGCTGATTCACTCTCTGCACCTGATATCGTTTGCCAGATGATTTGGGGAAGATTGAAATCCCAAAGAATGATCGAGTCTTTTTCCTGCATTCCTCGCTGTAAACTCTCGTACAGAACAGCGTCAATATCTGCTGGCTGATTAGGGCGTCTATACTCGACGTTCATGTAAAGTTTGGAAGATTTTGTGCTAATTTGAACACACGCCAACTGGTGTTGTAATTTGAATTCGATGGAGTTTAGGTATGATTTCGCCGTCTCTCTCCCTTGCAACTGATTGGTAGTCTGGTAGATTGTATTCGCTAATCAGATCGCTGTTTCTCGTGTTCAGAAATGTTTCTGTTAGACCAGTGATATCAATGCGTTCACTGTTTACCAAACAATGCAATTTAACTATTGCGTTTCGGATGGATTTTATATTCGTGTAAAGCTCACACAGTTTCTTGCAGTGATGTCTGTACGAGACTGGTGGCATCATCTGGTGACCGGCTATTTTTCGACCCACATGTGCCGAGCTGCCATAACCTGCATCTCTGACGTCATTGTCTGCTGGAGTGGGGAGGGGACTCGATCTGACCTCGCTCGTGTGACGTGTAATGTGACCCGACCTGACCTCACCCGCCCCTTTGGTGTGGTCAACACGCCGACCTCAAACGGGGCTCAACGAAAAATTTCCCCCCGTACTTGTAAGGCAATTTGATCATTGATTCGCACTGCGAAAAATTCTGTCCCTTCATTGTTGAAGTGAATGCCGTCTTTGCTATAGACTTCTTTGCCTTTTACGAATTCGAGCCACGGATGTAAAAACCGATGTCAGCATCCGTGCACAAGCGTTTCGGTCTGTGGTGCAAGCCAGCGCTCTACTTGAGAGTGTAGTTAGTTACCCACACTAAGTCGCCAGCTATGACGACGTCATCCGAGCTGTCTTTCAGGGTGCCAATCAACGCGTTGTTCCCTTCTCTGATAACTTCCGAATCTGAATTCTTAGGGTAAACGTCGTTGCTCCAGCATTCACCAATAAACATGACTTTTTGGTTGGTACTTTGTCTGCAACGAGAGAGAGAGAGAGAGAGAGAGAGAGAGAGAGAGAGAGAGAGAGAGAGAGAGAGGACGGACAAGTGACGCCCTCCCGCCAGCCCATCATCTAGAGTCCAGAAGGACCCGGCCCACCATCACATACCTCCCACGTCGTAAGATCGAACGAATCGTGATGTTACTCTGCTCTGTAGACTCTACGGGTTCACATTGGAGGTGGGGCTACCCGTGAACTCTCTCTGTACGGGGGCACAGCAGTGGAGGTGGGCTGGTCTGCAGACTCAGTCTGTACGGGGACAGCAACAGCGCTCCACCGCTGCTTTGACCATCGGTTTGCAAGGATATAATATCCTAACTTTAACAGCTGTAAACAGTCAGGTGACGTAGATAGAAAAGACAATGAATTAATATAATAATAAATGCGGGATTATGGCAGCAATGTCGGGGATACGATGATACATTAGGTCAATACAACCCTCTGAGGCAAACCTCAGGTACTGACACATCCATCCAAGATGTTAATCATGTCCTGACAGCCTTTGACCGTCCGTGGTATGGAAATGCCTTGTATTATTACCTGGCACATTATCATACGCGTCCGATCATTGGCTGTCTCTAGATGTTCATGAAGACACAGATGCGGTCGAGAATGGTTACCTTGTTATGTGGTTACAAGATTGCGCCCAAACGCTCTTCTATCTACATAATATTCATTCATGTGTTTGTCTACGTACTAATGAGCAAATTTCATTCATCATATATTAGTATATGCAAATCACTGTTTCTTCCTTCACTAAAGTGTGAAGGCATAAACACTGCGAAGGAAGCAGTGTTGTAAAGGCAAGAACATCGTGAAAGCAGAAACACAATGAAAGCAGGAACCTAAGCTACAAGCTTTTCAGACATGAGTCTGCAGGTTAGTGAAGACGACGGTCAGGCAATGTCGTGGAGGAAGAAGGCAAATGAGAGAACCGGAAGTCAAACACAGCTTCTTCCGGACAGTTAGTTACACCAGCATGGCCTCCCGCCATCACCTGTCCCTCTCTCTCTCTGGGACTGAACCAGTGGTAGAGATAGCTCTACACACATGATGGGACTGAACCAGTGGTGGAGATAGTTCTACACATTTGGTCGATATCTCTTACATTATTATGACTAATATTTATTCTTTTTGTTTCATGTATAATCTTTGCTTATACCATTCATTTACTACACGTATACTCTAAGATTTATTTCTTTCCTCCACTGCTCTTCTACTCTAGACCTCCAACCTTTCCTCCACTAATAGAAGGAATATTCCTAATTCCTTCTGAAGCTTTCTTAATACCTTGTGAGGCTTTTAGCTTTCTTTCACTCCACCATTCACTACAGTGTTAAATGTGGCCAGTGACCAAGCGCTCAGGGGTACCTAAAGAGTGCATTCACGATTCACGTTAATTTTTATCTATTCCACTGTGGACTAATCTGGAGCCTCTGTGCCCCTACCTGTAACTCATAAAGCCTCTGACCTCTCCCTGTAACTCATAGAGCCTTTGACCTCTCCCTGTCACTCATAAAGCGTCCAAACTTTCTCTGTAACTCAGAAAGCCTCTGACTTCTCTCTGTAACTCAAAAAGCTTCTGACCTTTACCTGTAACTCATAAAGCCTCTGACCTCTCCCTGTATGATATAGAGCCTCTGACCTCTCCCTGTAACTCAAAGAGCTTCTGGTCTCTCCCAGTAACTCATAAAGCCTCTGACCTCTCCCTGTAACTCATAAAGTCTCTGATCTATCCCTGTAACTCATAAAGCCTCTGACCTTCCCCTGTAACTAACAGAGCCTCAGACCTCTCCCCGTAACTCATAAAACCTCTAACCTATCCATGTAACTCATAAAGCTTTTGACATATCCCTGTACCTCGTAGAACTTTTAACCTCGCCCTGTCACTCGTAAAGCGTCCGACCTTTCTCTGTAACTCATAAAGCCTCTGACTTCTTCCTGTAACTCATAAAGCCTCTGATTTCTACCTGTAACTCATAAAGCCTATGACCTCTTCCTGTATAATATAGAACCTCTGACCTCTCCCTCTAACTCATAAAACCTCTAACCTCTCCCTGTAACTCATAATGTATCTGACCTATTCCTGTAACTCATAAAGCCTCTGACATCTCCCTGTAACTCATAAAGCTTCTGACCTCTTGCTTTAACTCATAAAGCCTCTGACCTTTCTCTGTAACTCATAAAGTGTTGAGCTTTCCATGTAACTCATAGAGCTTCTGACCTCTTCCTGTAAGTCATAAAGCCTCTGACCTTTTCCTGTAACTCACAGAGCCTTTGACCTTTCCATGTAACTCATAAAACCTATAACCTCTCCCTGTAATTCATATAGCTTCTGGCATCTCCGTGTAACTTATAAATCCTCTGACCTCTCCTGTCACTCATAAGGCGTCCAACCTTTTGCCGTAACTCATAAAACCTCTGACTTCTCCCTTTAACTCATACAGTCTCTGACCTATTCCTGTAACTCATAAAGCCTCTGACATCTTCCTGTAACTCATAAAGCTTCTGACCTCTCCATTTAACTCACAGAGCCTCTGACCTTTCTCTGTAACTCATAGAGCCTTTGACCTTTCTCTGTAGCTCATATAACTTTGACCTTTCCCTGTAACTCATAAAGCTTCTGACCTCTTCCTGCAACTCATAAAGCCTCTAACCTTTTCCAGTAACTCACAAAGCCTTTGATCTTTCCCTGTAACTTATGAACCCTCTGACCTCTTCCTGTAACTCATAAGGCCTCTGATCTCTGCCTGTAACTCATAAAGCCTCTGACCTTTCCCTGTAACTCAGAAAGCCACTAACAACTTCCTGTAACTCATAAAAGCCTCTAATCTTTCCCTGTAACTCATAGAGCCTTTGACCTTTCCAATTAACTCATAAAGCTTCTGACCTTTCCCTGTAACTCATAAAGCCTCTGAACTTTATCTGCTTCTCATAAAGCCATTGACCTCTCTCTATAACTCATGAAGCTTTTGACCTCTCCCTGTAACTTGTAAAACTTTTGACCTCTCCTTGTAACTCATAAAGCCTCTGACCTCTCCCAGTAACTCATAGAGCCTCTGACCTCTTCCTCTAAGTCATAAAACCTCTGACCTCTCCGTGTAACTCATAGAGCCTCTGTCTTCTCTATATATCTCATAGAGCCTCTGACCTCTCCTTGTAACTCATAAAGCATCTAACCTCTCCTTGTAACTCAAAAAGCCTCTAACCTCTCCCTCTAACTCATAAGGCCTCTGACCTCTCCCTGTAACTCATGGAATTTCTGACCTCTCCCTAGAACTCAAAAAAGCCTCTGACCTCTTCCTGTAACTCATAGAGTTTTGGACACCTTCCATTAACTCATAGAGCCTCTAACTTCTCCCTGTAACTCATAAATCCTCTGACCTTTCCCCGTAACTCATAGAGCTTCTGACCTCCCCTGGAACTCATAAAGCTTCCGACCTTTCCCTGTAACTCATAGAGCCACTGACTTCTCCATATAACTCATAAAGCCTCATACCACTCCCTTTATTTCATAGAGCCTCTGACCTCTCCCCGTAACTAATAAAGCCTCTAATCCCTCCTTGTAAGTCATAAAGCCTCTGACCTCTCTCTGTAACTCATAAAGCCTTTGACCTCTCCCTCTAACCCATAAATCTCTGACCTCTGCCTGTATCTCATAGAGCCTCTGACCTCTCCCTGTAACTCGTAGGGCCCCTAACCTCTCTTAGTATCTCATAGAGCCTCTGACCTCCCCTTGTAACTCACAAAGTTTCTGACCTCTCTCTGTAACTCATAAAGCCTCTAACCTCTTCCTCTAACTCATAAAGCTTCTGATCTCTCCCTGTAACTCATAAAGCCTCTGATCTCTCCCTATAACTCATATAGCCTCTGACCTCTCCCTGTTACTCATAAAGCCTCTGACGTTTTCCTATAGCTCATAAAGCCTCTGTCCACTCCCATTAACTCATAAAGCCTCTGACCTCTCCCTGTAACTCATAGAGCCTCTAACCTCTCCCTGTGACTTATAAAGCCTCTGATGTCTCCATGTAGCTCTTAAAGACTCTGAACTCTCCTTGTAACTCATAAAGCCTCTGACCTCTCCCTGTAACTCATAGAGCCTCTAACCTCTTCCTGTGACTCATAAACCCTCTGATGTCTCCATGTAGCTCTTAAAGACTCTGAACTCTCCTTGTAACTCAAGATTTCCCCACCATGTACAACTTTATTTTCTGTGTTTTACATCCTTCTCCCTTTCCCACCACCAACTATGTACTACTCCTTGACTATCTGATCTCTGCAAGGATGCAGGCTCACCTTCACATGCATATGCTGAAATCTTCTGTGTAGGAGATTTTAATGACCACCACGAGGGTTGGTTAGGTTTTACCCGGGACAGCCTTAGTGGAGCTGAGGCTCTCTATCTCCCTTCTTAAAGATATGTTAAGAGATGATTCATCACAAACACTCATCATGAATGTTCGACCGTCACGACGAACACACTCGACCTCTTCTTGACCTCTGACCCTACCACTTGTACATTATCTTGCTCAAGATCCTCCGACCTCAACCTTACTTCTATCGCTTTTAGTTAGACACACGTACCCAAACCAGCCGCTGCTCCCTTGGAAACGCCAACTTTGACGCTACCGTGTGGGTCGGAGTCATCCCCGAACATCATTTCGACACTTACCCTGGGACTGATATCGCTAAGTTGGATGCCTTAAACTGTGCTGTCGTCAAACGGAGATTATCTTGGCTTGGATGGTGTCCTAACTAAGTCCATTCCTCTATCAGACTTTTCTCCCTCTAACCATGGTTTTATGGCTCCTGCTCTAATGCCTGTCACATCAGGGTCAGAGTGCATCGGGCCATGAAATGCCTCCCTTCCCCTGAACCCTATATCTCTTACATACTGCTCAGAATTACCGCCAACCAGTTCTTCTTGGAGTTATCCAAACCTTTATAGAAAGCAAGTGTGCTAATTTGACCTCTTCTGATTATAAATCTTTCTTGTCCTCAGCCAAAAGCGTCTCCATTAACCCATGCAATTCAACCTTTCGTCTTCTTTTCCGACCAGATCAATCTATAACTGATAAAGCCTCTCTTTTCGGTACCTTAATCTCCTGTAATGCTAGTCTCCTCTCATTGAACCTATGTCATCTCCTGTGCACTCCTCAGGCAGGGTCGTCCAAGTACTTCTTTCTACTGCTGCAGGTGGGCGAGGCGTCGTCTCCGGACACCATACCCATCTCGAGCTCTGAGGGAGCGTGTCTAGTCCATCTCTGATCCTAGCTCACTTCCTTTACCTCTGTCTAAAAACCCAAACTTCCTTCATGG
The DNA here is from genome assembly GCA_032361385.1 of Panulirus guttatus. Lineage (NCBI taxonomy): Eukaryota > Metazoa > Arthropoda > Malacostraca > Decapoda > Palinuridae > Panulirus > Panulirus guttatus. Next base: position 2,065 of record JAUUDW010276079.1, on the reverse strand, counting down.
AAGCATGCCTTGATGCAGCCCATCCCTAATAAAGGAGACCGCTCTAACCCCTCTAGCTGTCTCAAAATCTTTGAGACTTTTCTTGACTCACTTTTTCTAACATGAACAATCCTATTCCCTTCTTTCTGGTCAACAGTTTGAATAACTCGATGCAAGTTCTGGTGGTGATCTCTCCTATGTGACTCACCTTTGGTCCTCCTCTCTCGAGAATTTTAATGAAACGTTTATCATGTCCCTCGACATCTCCAAAGCATTTGACAAGGCGTGGCAAAAGGTTTTACTTTCTGAATTCCCTTCCTTTGGTTTCACTGCTTCTCTCTGTTCTTTACTGCATACTTTCCTCTCTGGCCGTTCCATTACAGTAATTGTCGGTGGAGCGACATCCTTCTCCTACCTCACATATTGATAGTGTTGTTCCTCAGGGGTCACTCCTATCACCTGCTCTCTCTCTCTTCTCTCAGTAAATGATCTTCTCTCTTCTCCTTCTAATCCTATTCACTCTTATGCTGATGATTCCACTTACCACACTTAAACTCACTTTCCCTCTTCTCCTCACTCTAATACCCGTTCTCTTTCTTACAATGAACATATTTTCTCTCTCGGTCAAACTAGTGAAGCTTCTGGGAGACAGAAAGCAACAACCTGATTAAATTCACAGTATCTCTTTCCGTCACTGAATCCTCTCCATTAATTTTCAAAACTCCATAGGTCATCCTTGCAATAACGTAACATGGACGCCCTACATGATCGACACCACAAAATCTGCGAGTCTTGTGTGGGTGCCGTAATTATTTGTCATGTGAAACGCAACTTCATATCTTGCTTGGGTATCATATGTCTAAGTTCTGATTGCTGCTCACATCTCTGGGTGGTTCATCCTTCTCCTCTCTATCTGTACGTGTGAAATTAAAATCCTGTTTTCCTGGTTCTCCAGATATCACTTCTCCCCAGCCATCCAGACATGATCGCACCCCAACCGTCCATTTTTGTCCATCGTGATGTTGTAGCCCTACCTCTGTTTTACGGATATCATTCCGGCCGATGCTCTCATAATCTGTCTGCGTGTGCTTCTGCCACTACGTTGGTGGCACTCGTCTGGCTGCTGCTTCCAACAATTTCTGTGTGGAGGTCAACCTTATGGGAATGGACCGTTCCGGTGCCTTGTCATCCTTACCACTCAAGTTAAGGTTCTACTCATATTACTTCCGCCATTATTTTGGGGCGTGGTGTTCATACTTTGACATCATAGTTATCGAACACTTACCTATAGTTACTGTATTTTGGATAGGATGTCATCGTATCTGTTTCTGAAGATTGTTTTAACTTCTAATACGGAACTTATTATTATAATTTCGTCAACTGAAAATAACATACCTTTGATAGCGAATGGGTTTTGCCGGTATGGTCCATTGTTGAGAGCAAAGACGGACTTGGCCTCCTTCAGGACGTCGAGGACGGCCATACGGGGCCCGAGGTCGACCTCGGCGCGAGCCACCTCATTTCTGGAGTCGTCAGCCACCACCAGGAGGACCCGGGGTACCGTAGAGGGCGGCAGACCACGGGGAGAGACTGCTGGTACCTGTATCAGATACAGTGTCGTCTGTAGAATCAACCAAGGCAGAGTCAGTGTAGAGTTTGGAAGGTTTAGGAGACAAACGGAAAGCTGTGCGTAAAGTCGACTTTCATTAGTCAGGCGAGGAAGCAGGGGGAAGGTAACGTGAGGAAGAATAGAAACGGAAAAATGAAATGAGTTAAAGCAAAGGACAGAGACGGGAGAGAAGTCACACCGAAACGCACTTGATGATATGACAAGGAACACAACACAGGAAAACAAACTTAGAAAAATTGGTTGAGTAATGTGGAGAGAAAGAAACTGGTTGAAGCGAGTAGAAATTTCGAGGCAAGAAGTCGAACTTGGGGCAGGAGGTCGGACTTGGGGCAGGAGGTCGAACTTGGGGCAGGAGGTCAAACTTGGGGCAGGAGGTCGGACTTGGGGCAGGAGGTCGGACTTGGGGCAGGAGGTCGAACTTGGGGCAGGAGGTCAAACTTGGGGCAGGAGGTCGGA
>JAUUDW010275968.1:0-13750 GCA_032361385.1 Panulirus guttatus | reverse complement strand
ACCTTTATCCCCTTTGCCTTTGTACAATGGCACTATACATGCATTCCGCCAATCATCAGGCACTTCACCATGACCCATACATACAATGAATATTCTTACCGACCAATCAACAACACAGTCATCCCTTCTCTAAATAAATACACACAAAAAAAACTGAGGTCATTATTTCCAAAACAACATTGTATTTATCAGCCAAATACAAACACATTACAAATCTTAATTTCCCTTTATTCAGCATTCATGACTTATAACAATGGACATTCTCTTTCATACAAAATATCTTACCTTAATTTCTAGCCCCAAGAACCTTTCTACAGAACTCCTGCAGTACTCACAAACTTAGCTAATATGCAACTAAAAGCCCCTTTATCTAATCTGTTCATCTCAGCCACAGGGGATATCTATGGTATTAATACAGTTTTTGCCATGTACTGTTCTTGACTCATCATGCAGACAATAATGTGTCTAAAAACAGAAATGCATGGAAACAGACGCTGGAGCGATGATATCATGGCCCATACAGAGAGTCGTGGTGGGAAAAAATACTGCAATACATTATATAAATCTTGAACTACAGCCTTAAGACATGAATAATCATTGGTACAGTATCAGTTTTTTAACTATTCAACTTAGTGTCAAAAATTCTACTACTGGATAAACCATACAGAGAACTATATGTGCAAACAAGCATAATTATGAACAAGTGATGTGAATCCAATAAAAAAGCAATCATATTGAAATGGGAATTTTGAAATATGAAAATTTTTTTCTATCTCGGGTAGCATCATGTGAGCTTCAGAGAATCTCTAAGACTCCTGGGAGTTAGAATCCACTTCAACCCCTGCCTTCTGGCGATGTAAATTCTTCCCACCCCTCTTGAACCACATATCTAATGTTAAAAGGCTAAAGGCTTGGTCTCAGTCTGCCCATTGCCCAATAAGCAATCTTTACATAGGAACATCATCATTCTCTAGCTGTTTGTAGTGTCTTGCTTCATAATTCTCAGGACACAGATATGAACCGATGGTGGTTATCATCAGTTAAGTGAAAGATTTTTCAAAAGAGATGGGAAGGTAGGGCATGAAACAACAACTCTGGAAAAATGCCTGGTGAAAATCACCCTGGAATGAAACTTTTTATACTTAAAAATAACTTTCTCTCCAGGGTAAGTCTATTTCCTAAGTTCCAGTGCACACCAACAATAAACAGGAAGGCTGGAAAAACTTTCTTGAAAACATGATTAAATGAGGAAAAAGATTACCATAAGAGTCATCATCTTGTGGCACAATATGATCTTCCTGCTCCAAGAATAGTGACCCAAGGGCCATACAAGGTTGATCCTTGACATACCCAGTAAAGTATTGTTAACTGCTATGTCAGAAGAATGCCAAACACCTCTATATATGACTTTTTCCAAGAAAAGGCTCCTCAGAAAGGCCAAGCTGGAGCTTAACTTCCCAAAATGATGGGTTCTGACATAAAGGCCAGGCTGGACCAGCAAAACAAGTCTCTTTGTCCAGTTGAGATATCCCTGGCTGAAAGAGGTTTTAAGCATCTTACCTGTGTTCTTCACTGATGATGACCACGTACATACTGTCAAAGTATCACCAATATGTTGTAGGTCTAAGAATCTGATCTTGGAGTACTTTCTTTTCTATGTCACAAACATAAAAGCATGCAATGTTGGGCCAAAAGGAGATTCCACTGCCACTACCTTTACTAGTGAGTAAACCTTGTCATCCAGACTCCTAAAGGGAAATTCTGTAATTCACGTCCTGAGCAAACTTTATAACATCTTAGGAGGTATCTTCAGTAGAGGTTGCAAAGGAATTTCGTACACATTTTGAAAAATAATCTTAACAGCTTCTTCCACTGGAAAATTTGTAAGTTAACTTTCTACATTAAGAGATAGATGCAAATATTCCCTCTGGCCAGGTATTCTGATGTATATTAATAAACTCACTGATGTACCTGAGAGTGTACTGGGCAGGACTGTATAGATATATAGCCTCATTAGGGGATATGGCCAATTTATATGTGGGTGCAGTCACTTGTGGGATGAGGGATTACTTGCCTCTCTCAGTGTAAAAACTCTTACCAAATATTCAAGTGGAATAAACCATAATGATCAATCTTCGAAATGGGTACCAGCATCCTTCATGGGTACTACCACAGATACCTCCAGAGCTTTATGAAAGTTTTCTGAGCTTGTACTACTAAAGCTCCTTTCAAGAGTCTGAGGATGGCAAGCTTTACCTGCAAGTAGGACTGGCAATGGTATCGTCTCTTGGCTTAACATAAATGACAAAAACCAAAGTTCTCTAAGATCAAGCCCTTAGCCTTACAACAAAACTGTTATGGCAATAATATATATGTAGTCTTCAACAATGAAGGACACACTATCAAGCCACAACAAGTCATGGAAGAGGTACCTGTCTTGAAATTCATAAATGAACTTAGCATAAACAAAAAATTCCCTTCTTACAGGTCCAAATGGAGACAAAGGATGGCAGATACATCAACAGTGCATTAGAAAGTCTACCAACCTAAGAAGATGTATGAATGCCAGCAATGATTGCTCCTTTGATTTAAAAAGAGTATCAAACTCATATCTGAAAATAGCTTATAAAAACAGCTCATGCTGGATTTTATTCCACCAAGAAGTAACCAGGTTGGAACAAATTCTTGTAATTAATGGCTATTTTAACACAATGAGTGACCAGCAAATACACAGATTCTTTGATATCATCATATAATACCAAAAACAATATAAGAAAACAACCTACAAAGTATAGCATAGAAATCGAATAAGCCCAGCCTTTTACAAAGTACATGAATGCACACTACAAAACGTTATCAAAAGAAAAGCCACTTGCTCCAAAAGAGGAGACTGTTTTAACTTATTCATATTTCATGTGTGGATCATCTATGTACATATATGTAACCAAGATGAGAAGAAAGTAGAGATGGGTATCATGTTTGAGGACAAGAACCTGGATGTTCTGAGAGGAACAAAGCTCAAGGGTAAAGGGGAAGAATGGTTTGGAAATGTCTTAGCAGTAAAGTCAGGTGTGGGCATGAGGGAAAAAGCTAAGGATGGGAGGCAGCACTACTTCTGAAGCAAGAGTTGTAGGAGTATGTGGATGAGCAAGTGTTTTGGGAGCAGCAAAGTGAGTGTGTCCATAGGTTTAGTGCAAGAGACAAGGTATTTGTGAAGGGTGACAAATGTGAAAGAAATTATGTGGCAATTGAGGGCATAATTGGGAGCCACGGGGTATTCAGTAATAAGATTGTAAATGGTGAACATTTTGTGGAGATGTGCACTGAAAAAGGTGTGGTAATTGGGAATACCTGCTTTAAAAAGAGGGATACATACAAATATATGTATGTGAATAGGAGAGCTGGTCAGGGGGCATTACTGGATTACATAGTAACTGATAAGCATGCAACAGGGAACCTTTTGCATGTGAACGTGCTGAGAGGGGCAGCTGGTGGGATGTTTGATTATTACCTGGTGGAGGTAAGGGTGAATATTTGTAGAGGTTTTCATAAAAGAGGAAAAGAGATTTGTGTGAGACATACTGAGAGATTTAGTGTACAATGGCAAAATGTGAGAGAAAATGAAGCTAGGGGATCAGGTGAGGAACACTAGGTGGCATGTGAGAGATATATGTGTGGCATGCATAAATGGGAGGTGGGAAGGTGGGAAAGGGTACTGATAAGTGGGATGACAAGTAAACTTGCAAGTGAAAAAGAAAAGGGGTGTATATGGGTGGTACCTACAAGGAGAAATTGCAAATGATTGGGAGGTGTAAAAAGAAAGCAGCAGGAGGTCAGGAGGAAGGAGCAAGTATTGAAGAAGAGGGCAAATGACGGATGGGGTGAGTGGGTATCAGTAAAATCCAGGGAGAATAAAATGTTTTGAAAAGAGATTAATAGTGTGAGAAAAACAAGACAACAAATGGGGACTTCACTGAAGGTGGCAAACAGGGAAGTGGTAACAGGTAGAGATGAGGTGAGGAGCAGGTGCAGTGATTATTTTGAATGACAGCTGAATGTGCTTGATGACAGGGAGGTAGATATAGAGTGTTTGGGTCAGGGTGGTATGCGATGTGAGAGTCATGGATAGTTGTTTGGTGAAGAGAAAAGAGGTAATAAAAGCCTCCCGTACAATGAAAAGTGGCACGGTAGCTGGAGCGGATGGTTTCACAGCTGAATTTCTTACGAAGGGGTGACTATGTTGTCGATTTGTTGGTTAGGATTTTCAATGCATGTATGGATCATGGTGAGGTACCTGAGGATTGGCAGAATGCATGTACAGTGCCACTATAAAAAGGCAAGGGTGACAAAAGGTGAGTGTTCAAACTACTGAGATATACGTTTGTTGAGTGTACCCGATAAGTTGTACAGAGGAGATGGTGTAGGTACATACAAAGCATCAGATTGTGAAGCAATAATGTAGTTTCAGAAATGGTAAAGGAAGAGTGGATCACGTGTTTTCTTTAGAAAATGTGTGTGCAAAATACTTAGAGACACAGAAGGATCTATAAATGTCATCTGGAAAAAGCACATGACAGAGTTGACAGATGCATTCAAGAAGGCCTTGTGAATTTAGAGTGTAGAAAAAATGCAGCTATAAGCAGTGATAAGTATTTATCAGTGGTGTAAGGCATGTGCATGAGGAGGATTCTGAGGCGAGATGTAAGTAGGTACACATTTTTCATTCAATGATCGCTGTTTCCCGTGTTAGCAAGGAAGCACTAGGAGCAGAAAAGACAAAGGCCACATTTGCTCACATCCATTCTCTAGCTGTCATGTGCAATGCATTGAAACCACAGCCCCCTATCCACAACCAGGCCCTCCAGTCCATTCCATGGTTTCCCCGGTAGCTTCATATGCCCTGGTTCAGTCCAGTGATAGCATGGTGACCCCTGTATAACACAATGTTCCAAGGCACTCAATCCCATGCTTGCCTTTCACTGTCCTGCATGTTCAAGAGCTCATTACTCAAAATCTTTTTCATTCCATCCTTCCATCTCCTATTTAGTCTTCCCCTTCTCTTTGTTCCTTCCACTTCAGACACATATTTCCTCTTCGTCATCCTCTCCTCACTCATTCTCTCCAGTTGTCCAAACCATTTCAGCTCACTCTCTTCATCTCTATCATCCACACTTTTGTTATGACCACACCTCTCTCTTACGCTTTCATTACTTACTCAATCAAACTACCTCATACTTAATATTGCCCTCAAACATTTTGTTTCCAACACATCCAACACACATCCTCACCAATAGCCCATGCCTAACATCAGTGCAATTCTATTGGGACTACTATACCTTCAAACATACCCATTTTCATCCTCCCAGAGAACAATCTCTCTTTCCACACATTCTTCAATGCTCTCAGAACCTTCATCCCTTCACCTACCCTATGACTCGCTTCTGCTTCCATGGTTCCATTTGCTGCCACGTTCACTAACAGGTATCAAAAACACTTAACTTCCTCCAAAGTTTCTCCAAACAAACTCAGAGTCCAACTAACTTGTTCATCTACCCTACTAAACCTAATAACCTTGCTTTTATTCATATTTTCTCTCAACTTCCACCATTCATACACTTTTCCAAACTCAATCAACTTCTGCAGTCTTTTCACTCAAACCTACCGCCAGTGCTGTGTCATCAGCAATTAACAAATGACTCACCTCCCAAGCTCCCTCATCCCCTACAGACTGCATATGCACCTCTCTCTCTAAGACTTTTACATTCACCTCCCTCACCACCCCATCCATAAACAAATTAAACAGCCATGGTGACATCAAACACCCTTTCTGCAGGCCAACCTTCAAAAGAAACCACTCACTCTCCTCTCATCTTACTCACACACATGCCTTACACCTCTGATAAAAAAAACCTCACACCTTCTAGCTGTGTTCCTTCTATAAAATGTATTCTTAAGACCTTCCACAAGGCATATCAATCAACTCTTATCATATGCTTGCTCCAGATCCATAAAAGTCATATACAAATCCTTCTGTTTCCTTAAGTATTTCTCACACACATTTTTCAAAGCAAACACCTGACCTACACATCCTCTACCACTTCTGAAACCACAATGTTCCTCCATAATCTGATGCTATGCTACATACATGCCTTCATCCTCTTAATCACTACGCTCACATACAACTTTGACTATGTACACTCAGCACACTTATACCTCTCTAGTTTGAACACTCAACTATCTCCATCTCTCCTTTATACAATGGCAAAATACATGCATTCTGCCAATCCTCAGGCACTTCAACATGATCCTTACATAAAACTGAAATCCTAATTAAGCAATCTATAACACAGTCAACCCCTTTTTTAAGAAATTCAACTGCAATACCATCCACTCGTGCCATCTTATCATATTTCATCTTACGTAAGGCTTTCACCACATCTTCTCTTCACCAAAGCCCCATGACTCTCTTACTTTGCATGCCATCCCATCCCAAACACTCTACATCCCCAATCCTATCACCAGACATGTACAACAGTCTTTCAAAATACTCACCCCATCTCCTTCTCACTTTGTCACTACCTGTTACAACTTCCCCATATGCCGCCCTTCACCAATGTTCCCATTTGTTCTCTTGTTTTTCTCACACTATCAACCTCCTTTCAAAGCATCTTATTCTCCCCATCTTTCTTTTGCCCTCTTTTTCAACTCCTGCACCTTCCTCTTGACCTCTTCCTGCTTTCTCATATGCATCTCCTAATCATTTGCACCCTTTCCTGTAAGTGTTACCCATATACTTACCTTTTCTATTTTACTAGCAACTTTACTTTGTCATCCCACCACTCTACCCTTTCTAATCTGCCCACCTCCCACCTTATGCATGCCACTGCATCTCTTGCACATGCCAGTACTGCTTCCCTAAATACCTCCCATCCCTCATCCACTCCTCTAGCTTCATTTACTCTCACCTTTTGCCTCTATAAACTTAACCTGTCTTGGTGTTTCTTCACACAAGTCCCTTTTTTCAAGCTCACTTACTTTCACCAATCTCTTCTCACCATAACATTTCCTCTTTTCTGTAAATCTCTACAAACTGTCATCCTTGCATCCACAAGGTAATCATCAGATATCCCACCAGCAGCCCTTTCCAGAACATTCAGATCCAAAAGACTCTCTTTTGCATGCCTATCAATTAGTATGTACTTCAATATGCCCAATTACCATCTTTCCTGTTCACATATGTATACTTGTGTATGTCACTCTTTTCAAACCAGGCATTCCTAATCACAAGTACTTTTTCAGCAAACAACTCCACAAGCAGTTCACCATTACCACTCATATTACTGAATACCCCATGCCCCCCAATTATACCCTCAAGTGCCACATTATTCACCACATTTAAATCACCCATCACCAATACCCAGTCTTGCATCAAAACTGCTGACACACTCACTCAGCTGTTCCCAAAACACTTGCCCCTCATGATCTTTCTTTTCACGCTAGCTGCATAAGCGCTAATAATTACTCAATTCTTGCAAACCACCCTCATTTTCATCCACATCGCTATGTGCATAAGCGCTAATAACTATTCAACTCTTGCAATCCACTCTCATTTTCATCCACATCAGTCTGGCATATACATTTTACTTATAAGTACCCCTGGAACCCTTTCTAAGAATATATCCAGGTTTGACTAGGATCTCTTTCCAGAGGCTGCACTCCTTGCTGTAGCAGGAAAATGTGGACTCATTTTAAGTAAGATGTGTTTTGGTGAGACTGTGCTTCCAATGCTACAGCCTAGCTAAAGATGACTCATATCTAAGGCAGGTACTCAATCTATCCAACAAACTTAAGGAGAAAATGAACAGCTGGGTGATCTGTAGGCCACCTGACCTGCCCAAGATTCCAACCTATGAAGGTCAGACCTCAGGCATGTGTCTTGTTCACTAAGCCTATCCACAAAACAAGAATTCTAAATGAAAAATTCTTAATAAAAAATCAGTTTTTTAAAAGTGATAATGACATCACTGACTTCAAATAAAAAATCTTGCAACTCAAAATACAGTAAAAAAAATAAGTAACAGTTCCGATCCACAAACCTTTACTGTGGTGTAAGTTGCATGCTGTGGAAGGTTATCAACCATAATACACAAGGCCCCACTTTGCATATATTCCACTTTGTATTCTGTGCAGTTACTAACAATGATCTGCTTCTGAAAACAGTAGCGTGTATCTGCAAAGAACAAACATAAGAATTATACTAATGAGGTGACTACTGGGACAAAATACCAGTTCTCAAACAACTATCTCAAGAAAAAGCCTCAAATATCTTTGAAGCTCAAATGCTGTCAGAGCAGCAGAAAGTCTGTTTCAGTGGAAATAGACATCCCTGCCCTTTGTTAGCCTGCTGCCTGTGAAGTAGATAAATTTTTAGTACATTACTACTCACACCTTATTCATACAGTGCAAATAAAAAGTATGTCCAACCCTATAGGCACATCACATTGTCAATTATTAGTATGGAAATAGTTTGGTACTCAAGACTGCATATATGGTTCAGATTTATGAATGACAGAATAAAAAGGAGAAGGGGAAAAGTCATCCATGATATGGTAGTATAACACATTGATGTAAAAATCTCCTCATTCTTCAATGCAATTTTTATTGATCACCAATTCTAAAATACATGTATACAAATGTATCTATCTTAAAAGATAGATGCAACCTTATATCCAAACAAATACAGACAGAAGTGTTCACATGTAAACACAATAGAAAGACTCCTTATATATCTGTGCATGCTGTTGCTTGTCACTTGTAAGAGAAAGAGATGCAAATGAGACCAGCTGATCCTCCCAGATAAGCATGTGCCCAGCCCAGTTTGTGAGGAATCACGTTGCACAGTACCTCATCCTTCATACTATAATATCATAGAACAGGTGCTGCTCAAACAGGTCTCTAAGCATCTTCAAATGACTGCTGTTGAGCAACCTGCGACATAAGCTGTCACTTTCCTTAGAGGTCTGGTCATGTCTGCCAGCCAAGACAAAAACTTGGACAGGTACTGAACCATTCCCAAGAAACTTTGGAGACCTAATAAACCAGTCAGGGGAAGCATCTCCTTCAAGGACTGAACTTTCTGAAATGCAGGCTTACCTCCCTCCAGCATTACTACAAGGCCAATTAAGGGTCCCCTCTCCAAATCCGAGCTGAAGTTTGTTCACTCCCAGAGCCATATGGCACTCCTAGCATCAATGTAAAAATTGGTGCTGTTTCTTATGTTCCTGAATTGCTTCCTTTACAGCCACAAACATTGAAATCGTAAGCTAAAACTTCAACTCTCAGTAGACCTACTAGCTCATGCATGTGACACGAAGACTTCAAGTGTGGAACAGATCCCATAAGGCATCCAGAACCGTCTGTATCTACCAAAGAGGGTACTGACTGTAGTCAAGCAGGAGCTCTCATGTACCAATGTCCTTAATAACTGGCAGTAAGTAGTGCTTTCTTAAGACTGTCTTAGTCAGATTCCTTAGATCAACAAAATCCACAGCTTTTCATTTCTCTTTGGCACCAAAACCTGTGATGACACCCAGCCTGTTGGTACTTCAAGTTTTGAAATGATTGCCAGCTCTTCCAAATACCCTAGCTCCTCTTGCATTTCAGATCATACAGCTGACAGTACTCGATGTGGTGCATGCTGCACTAAAGGCATCCTCTCATTTCATACAGCACAGCCATCTTGCCAACTAATCCATTAAATACCTATGGATATTGTTGCAGTAGTGTATCTTTAGTAATGGCTATGCCTAACACTTGTGTTGCATGGATAATGGCTTCACACTTTTCTCCCAACAGGTTCAACATATCTTTCATTTCCAACAAAACCTAAGACACACTTGCTTTGTAACCTAAGATAGAGTGATACAATTTAACCCTGAGAAGTTCATAATCTAGGTTCCAAGACACTTACCCCATGACACCTTGATCTTCACACATCCTTCTGAAGGGGTGCCTTTCTATCCATATCTGCATAAAACCATGCTGAACCACTGAACCATATTTCAACCAGTTGGCACCTGTATCTGATTTATGAACATGAGTGGGTATTACATTGCAATCTGCTCCTCTATCAATCTGAAATTTAGAGTAGCACTTTGTTCCCATTTTTAAAGTCTGTTTCCACCACTTTTAGCTGAACATCTGAAACCATCCTTACAGATTAAAACTCCAATTCTGAGTCTTTCAAGATATGTGTTTGCCACTGCATTAACCCCATGTGTCCCATGATGTGAGCTTGGCTCTTCAAAACTTTTGTATCATACTCTGAAGTGGTTTTGCCATTTGCACCACATATACACCTTGCCCCAAGATGGATATAACTCCCTCTGCTTCCTGCAATGCTTTTCACAACATCTGCTGTCACAGATCCACCCCAACTGTTGATTCTTAACATTCTGTTCCACTAGCTTCACAGTACTTCTTGACTGCTTCTCTTCATATGCAAATATATGTACACTGCCATCCATTATTTCTCCTGTTCCCTCTGATGTGTGTTTGTTAGTCCACTGCCTCAACATATCTCAGCAGTAAATTCCAGTGAAATATCTTTTTCCCAAAGCAAACCATCATAAACCTTGTTTTCACTACTACCATACATAATAAAGTCCCTAAAACAGTGGTCTGGTGTAATGTTCTCAAAGTCACATTTAAGAGAAAGGTGTCTGTATACTTAGATTGAACCTAAACCTCACAAATGTAGTATTCCACATGAGCAGGCAGTAATCCTCAAAAGCCTTGAACACCACCTTGACATCCTTCTTCTACCTTGCAGTAATGGTAAAAGTGCTGAACACCTCATGTGATTCAGCTACTTGTATTTCTGCTCTCTTCTTATTCAGCTCTGTTGCTAATATGTGACAATCCCACCAGCTCCTTCATTTCTTCCACAATATGGTTGCATTTTTATAGTGAATGCAAAACAGGCTGGGAGCTGTAAATTGTGTAGTGATGCCATGAGAAGTCTTCTCACTGTGGTAACAAGGGTTGCTCTGTGCTGCCATTATGTGATGTTAGGTCAAATAGAGAGTTGACACAAAACTCAACAACTCTATACTGAAGCAATGAAGGAGACACTAACACACCCAGAAAGAGTATTCGTGTGAGCCAATGGGTGAACAGCAACTGACTCAGGCCAGAATGAACGACCTCCACATAAACAGTTCCAACCTCAGAACACTCCAAACATCCCACCCATTACAGCTACCCTACCCAAACATACCTCACCTAGCATACACCATCCTTCTCCCAGAACATATGTCAACAATTCCATAGAGGTTTTCTCTCACCCTGTCGACTGCAGACAGACATGAATCTAACCTGCACCCTCCTGTTCCCTGACAGGCCAATTGTTCCCTCAACAGAACACCAACAATTCTAGGCATCACTTACGACAGACGCAAAATTAACTCTTTACACCGCAAACATCAACATAAAACAACAGACCAAATAAATGCCCATAGAACTGGCACCAGATTTGGACAAGAAATTGATATGCTTACTATCCTCTAGTAACAGTTTATCAACTCCACCTCAACTCTAATTCATCATTTAATACTTCAGTGTAATAAACAGTCAATAAATAGATGTGCTGGCTTCAATTGCTACTTAGATGATATGGTGTGCTATCAACGCACACATCCACAGTGACACCCATATGTACCCTGAATTACCGTCAGTTGTCAACTGAGAGAGAACAAGCTGAATTTGTCCTGGAAGCTGTTCTCATATTCACTCTCATGGAGAGTTTACAAGAGAAGCTAAGATATTGAAATAAATCACTTGCATAACTAATGACTTCTTTTGTTACTCAGATTTGTTTAGAATATCAGAATTACTAAGACATAAAATTATATGACTTTTTTTGTCTACTGGATGCTTCTATCCAACTGGGAACCATTTAGCTATTGACAACAGCCATTTCATCTGCTGAGTTAGGAACAGTGGAAAGGGTCACCTACTTTTTATCTTTTTTACTGCAGACTATCAAAATAATTCATACACTAATTTCACAACTGTGTAACTGCATATAACCAAGATTTTTTCCAATTATCTTAGCATTGCTTGGATTTACAAACTTTTGCCATTATGCACAGTCAGATCCACTGGTGTATTGGTTATATTCATAATAAGGTGTTGATGGATTCTGCCTCCTCAATGTTACATCATAAGTGAAAAGTAGGTAGAAGCTGGTAGACAGTCAATGACTAGGGAGATATATTACCAGAACTACCCGCCTGGGTATCAGGAGGATTAGTAACGGCTGCGTAGTGAGCCAGTAGTTCAGTGGTTGTCAAGTTGCACTCACCCACATATGAACTACTAACATTTTGTCCACAAACATACAATCTCTCCTTGCCATACATAACACTTGACATCACTTAACTCACACAGCTCATTCTTCGTAACTCTACGATTTCAAGTGGTGAGCACTATGTGCTAGCCCTGCCTTTTGGCAAAATGGTAGGAGCAACAGACAGAATTAGTAGGCAGGAACATTCTGGTAAGAGCATTAGGTAGAAACATTAGGTAGCAGTAGTAGGAAGGAGCATTAAGCAGGAGCATTACGTACAAGTAGTCAGTCAGAACATTAAGTAGGAGCCTCTTCAAACACTGCGAGAGCTTCCACTAGGATATACTGGACTTTGAACGCCGCTACCAAGGAACATATAACGAGAACATGATGGGATATTATATTTGGGATCTGATTCATGAAAGTGATTTACATTAAAATCATAAATCTTGAAAAACTACTAACTTCTGAATCTTTTATGATCACTTTTGTTTAACATTAGTGTAAATACATGTTAATTCTGATTCATATGATGTTGTATTTCTGACTTTATGTGAATAAAAATGTGCAAATTCACCCACTGTCCAATTGGAAAAAGGTGAATTTCAAAATATCACCGTCCTGGTCACAAAATCAAAATTTCAGGGGCTTAATAGGCTTTTGCTCTACGTTTTATGCATAAGAAATTAGGAAATAATACTTAGTACCCAGGAACAACAATTGTGTTGCACAGTGTTATAAGCACTTCTGCACCTGGCCATGAGAAGAAAAATTGTGAGAGGCAAGTGTTTTAGGAGTAGCAGAGTGAGTGTGTCAGCAGTTTTAATGCAAGAGGCAAGATACTGATGATGGGAGATTTTAATGCGAAGGTAAGTAATGTGGCAGTTGAGGGTATAATTGGGAGGCATGGGTTATTCACTAGAGTGAATGGTACTGGTGAACAGCTTATACAATTGTGTGCTAAGAAAAAGGCACTGGTAATTGGGAAAAACTGATTTGAAAAAGAAAGATACACAAATATATGTATGTAAGAAAGATGGTAATTGGGCATTACTGGATTACATATAATTGATAGGCATGTAAAAGGGAAACTTTTAAGCAAAAATATGGTGAAAGAAGTAGCTGGTGGGATGTCTAATCATTACCTTGTGGAGGCAAGAGTGAAGATTTGTAGAGGACTTTGGAAAAGAGGAAACATTAAGGATGAGAAGAGGGTGGCAATAGTAAGTGAGCTTGGAAAAGAGACTTGTGTGAAGAAATACTGGGAGCAAAAGGTGAGAAAACAAAGCTAGGGGAGAGGAAGGAATGGGAGATATTTAGAGTCAGTCAGTCAGTCAGTCAGTCAGTCAGTCAGTCAGTCAGTCAGTCAGTCAGTCAGTCAGTCAGTCAGTCAGTCAGTCA
>JAUUDW010275857.1:0-13751 GCA_032361385.1 Panulirus guttatus | reverse complement strand
AGAGAGAGAGAGAGAGAGAGAGAGAGAGAGAGAGAGAGAGAGAGAGAGAGAGTAAAACTGCAACAAAGATAGCACATTTAACGTGAACGTGTTAACATACGTCCCGTCTTAAGAGGACCGTACAACAATAGGCTATGGAAAATGCAGTGTCACTTGTTTTGTAGCCCATTCCACCATTTTTTTTCTCTCTCTCTCGTTGAAGAAATAACTTCGCAAATATTCTTTATGAATATGAGGATTTGATTTCTTTCAATGTATCAAGGGACCACAGAGCCTAGGTTCCCAGTGTATCAAGGAACCACAGAGCCTAGGAGAATTAATGTTGGGGCGCGTCCTCCAAGGCGCAATGTAAACAGCGGGATAAGCGGCTCGTGGTGGCTTCGTCTTGAAACTATCAAGTTATATCCCTTCACATTGTCCGAATGTGAGGGACTTCACACAGACCTGAAGGTGTCGGGAGAGGAAATGTGTTTTTACCAACGAGAGTTCCTGGACGCTTGTGGAATGTTGGAATGGTGAAAGTCTTTAGTGTTGGGGAATGGGAGGGTAATCTAATGGTGTCTCGTAGAGTAGGGCAGTTGTAGAGGTTGCTTATCATAGTAAAGGCCAAACGTCGTAGTGAAGATAAAGGTGCAGAAATGATGAGTTGCGAACGTCATGGCGTGGAGCGGGGCAGGTGTAATGTTTGCATAACTTGTGAGGAAAGACAGGGTGGTGAGGATTACGTATGAAAGATAATAGTTGTTAAACTGACGTACGCGTGATAAGATACTGGTTTAAGATAACTTACTCACGGACAGATTCCCGATGGGTTAGTCTGGGTATCAGTTCAGTTGACACCTGAAGTGGAACGACATACTGCTTAAACTGAAATATCTTTAAGGAAATATTAGTTAAATCGACTGAAACGTATGGACACACTGGTTAAATTGTGTTTACAGAAATATCAGTTAAACCGACTTTCGCAAAGATAAAATAGTGACTGAACCAACTTTGGTGCAACGAACGGCACCAGGAAAAGATAATTTGAAGGAAAATCACTGAAACGAACAGACTGCATATAAATAAAGTGTGAGTCACAAACGATAAAAATTAATTCCCAGAATGTTCAGGTAGGTGGGTCGGTACCGGAAATAATTGAGTCAAACGTGTCGGGACTATACGACACAAGGGAACGCGCTAAGTCTGCAGCTGTACTGAACGTGCCGCCTCAAGGTGGGACTGGGAGAAAGCGCCGACTTTGAAGCTGCTGCCAAGACCTGCCATTCCCCTTAGTCGCCAGCATCAGTGAAAATCCTGAATGATCAGAGGCGAGGCTGTCATGCCTATGGGTCGTGCCGTCGTGCTCATGGGTAATAACGTGTTGTTCAATGTTAATACAGTCGTGCTCTCAAGAAGTCAACATTTACATAAAAATTCTGCGCGAGAATGTAATCAATTACATGCTAAATAATCAGATATCAAGAAGGTGTTTGAGGCTGTGAATACACACCATAATTTAAACGGTAGCCGTGCAAGTTAACACAGCCATATTAGTCTAAATAGAGATTTTTCCATTCCACAGATCCCATAGCTGAGGGCAGACCAGTTGGTGACGTCTTTGTTGATCGAAACACGTAAGTTAAATTCTTTTGTTGTAAAACCCTTCAAATGACATAATAAATAGGAAAGGTTAAACATCAGTATCTGATTCGTCAGTATAGTAGGAAAGATTAAACATAAGTATCTAAATTGTCCAGGTAAACAGGAAAGATTATACATAAGCTTAATCGATTAAACATAAGTATCTGAATTGTCTAGATAAACAGGAAAGATTATACATAAGCTTATCCGCAAAAAAAAAAGTATGTACTTAAAAAAAGGAAATATTAAAGACATAAGTATGTAACGTGAAAGTACGTAAATATGTGCGTCAAAAGAATGGAAAGTATTAAACAAGCATGTAACGTGAAAATACGTAAACAGGAAAATTCAATATATACAAGCCTATTTCAAAAACAGGTGAAGATAAGTTAATAGGAAAAATCAGTATATCCACGCGTAGTCCACACAGGTTCAGAAGAAACATATTACGTGTTCACATGCGTTCCACTGAGGTGCACTGTACCTTGTGTACTGCGTGTGGTTTGTTGCAGAGGAAAATATTAATAGAAACCAGTGGGAGCAACTTGTGTGAGGAGAACCCACTGCTGGGGTCAGGTATGTGTGTAACAAGGGTGCCGGTGGCTGAGGACCAAGTGTGTGTGTGTGTGTGTGAGGAGGGCCCGTAGCTGGGGCCAGATGTACGTATATATGTGATGAGAACCCGTAGCTAGGGGTCAGATGTGTGTGAAGAGGGCCCGTAGCTACGGTCAGTTGTGTGAATATTGGCCCGTAGCTACGGCCAGGTGTGAGAAGAGGGGACCCTAGTTTAGGGTCCAGGTGTCCGCTAGGGCCTCATCAATCACAACCTACCTATTGTCTGGCCAGCAACTCCCGGCTCCCTGATGAAAGGTTTTAAAATGATTTGATCCTCACTTCGTTTCACTCACTCCTGTCAGCCACCTAGAAATCACTTCAGCCAACTGTCTTACTTCTGCGACAAAACGAGACCTCAAAAAATATATATATTTACTCCATATCCCACTGGAAGTACACGAGTCGTATTCAGATTAACCTTAGCCAAAGTGATTTAGCATGATAAAAGATGCAATGGGGATGATTGTATTAGGAAAATAATCCAAAAATGGTGGGAAATGTGCCCGAGACGTTGGAGGCACAGACCGACCTTGACTGAAATACGTGAGGTAGGTGGAGGGGAGGGGGAGGGAGGGTAAAGGGGGAGGGGAAGTGATGTAAGCTTGACTTAATGATAAGAGGTGACGTAATGCGTTGCTGGTTATTAGGTAACAGCCTCCCCCCCCCCCGACGCTACGATCCAAAAGCACGATGGTGTATGACTGAAACACGACAATACGACCCTTGGCTTGTGTAAGCCGTGAGAGGGTCGTCTTATCATATCCGAGGGTCGTCCTTGAGCATCGTACCGTTTAGCTCAATAGGTTAAATTCCTATCATTATTTTGAAAAGTATAATCAATGACTACGATGTGCGGAACATGTGATGCCGTTAGTGTTGCAGTGGACCAGGGTATTGTACCACTTCACCAAAAAAAAAAAAAACAGGAGGAATGACTTCCTATGGACCGGTGAGGACAGAGCCGGGAGTGGGTGCATGTCTTACCGGGACATGGACCTGCGGTGCACGGGATCACCTTGAACCGAGGGAGTCCTCTGTAATTTGTGCTGTTAATGCCTTGCATTTCGTACCGCCTCAATTGCCCGCCAATTGCTCCCGCTGATGCTACTTGCGGGCCAGTTGTTACAGGGCCCCGCCCCATCGTACGATGTTCCCGCCCTACGAGCCCATGATGGGCACAATTTGTTGGGGCTCCGCCCTACCCTCTCAAACCCGCTCAGTACGACCCGCCTTCTGCGAGCCGTCCGCAGGGGACAGTCCCGTCGATCGAGGCTTCAGGCCGTTACGCAAGGCGCGTTAGTCGAGTCTGTCTGATGGATTACGTATCTTAATTCGTAAACCCTTGGTTATGACTGCGCTGTCGTTGTCAGTCGTAACATCGTGCCGAAAAGGATGAATTCTTCTTCCTCCGATATAAACTGACCGAAAGAACGCCTCGAGTTAACTTAAGCTTTCTGGGAAACTGATGAACCCGGCCCTGGTGTCAGCGCCAAAGACTATCTTTGCTGAGGCCAAAGACCTTCCCTCAGAAGACAATGTAGACTCGAGCGATGACGGCATACCGTGTGCACCAGCTCTGGGCCCTGGCAGACCAAAGTGGGACTGGGTCAACTCAAATGTGGGTCGCTCCTTCAGTCTGCCCGCGTTAGTAGTTCAAGTGAATCGTATGTAAACAAATGGGAATGTTACACGTCTTTTATTGATAAATTATGCTCTCTAGCCTTGCATAAAGGCAAAATTTCACCGTATGTAGTCTCTCTCTCTCTCTCTCTCTCACGAAAATGTACGGACGGTTGAGCTCTACGTAAACTAGAGAAACCTTTAACCACATGCTGAATGGAGGTAACTGTGATTACTCTCTGGCCCTTGCCTGCAAGTCGCGTTGGTTAAGCCGTAACGAGCAAAATGGCGACCGATAATTTAAGCGTACCCCAACTACCGTCAGTTATGTCTACCATCAGTTAGGTATGGATATTTTTTTTCTGCCTACGTGCATGCTATACGTTTTAGATATCAAATCTAGTTTGTGACATTAATTACATTAGGGAAGCATGATGCATCATCCTGAAAAACATGATACTGCAGCTAGGATCATTAAAGAGGATTCTGCTTAAATTTATTAATCCCAAGAGCACGACCATACCCCTCGGGTATGCTAGCCAGACAGCTTTACGCAAGGGTCGTACCTTCGTGCTCTAGTAGAGCCTAGGTTGTCGCTCTTGAAGGGACTCACATCATTATTCGAACTAGGCTTCTTCGACTAGACTGCAGTTCCCTTTGTGACTAGGGTCTCTGACTGAAGTTTGCTGTGTCCATAACTCCGGCATCAAATGAGAGGAAAGAAGACTAAGGACACCCGGTTGTATAACATCCTAATAGTAACATTTACTGTGCTGCCATCAAATGAGGGTAATTATAACAGCCGGTTGTATAACAGCCTAGCGGGAGGCACTTACATCACAACCCACAGGACGCTGACTGACCGTTGGAACCACAGCCCCGAGCATCACTTTTACACCGTTTATCTCGATTTTGTAGATGTCACGGACGAGATATATACCGTGAATTGACGGGCTAAGGCGATACTGACGAAGCTCAGGAGATTACGATCTGGTGGGAGGGTATGTGGCGTGCGAGTTTAGGCGTTCGTCGGACGTTATCATTCGCTTAGTAACACAACAACATTGCATGAGCGATAAAAATGGCGACCATTATGGGGAAGTGGGCGAATTTCTTTTCGCTCTTTTTTGTAGCATTATGGAAAGAAGTGGCGGAAATTCATGATATTTTTCACGTCATATTTAACCTATTTCGCCTTAATGTAACCAAACCTTAACCACCAGTCCTTAATCTGTTAATCTAACTACTGAACTGAACCTCCTCGTCTTACTTGATTTCCCTTAACTTAAAACTACCTGTACAGCCAATCCTTAACCTACCTTGACCTATAATACGATGGAGCCCTGGTCGATAAAGCCATGGCCGCGGAAGAAGGGAGTGGGGTTGGCAGGGGGAACTGCAGCCAGCATGAGAACCAAGTGAGTGGTGACGCTGCTCTCATGATATTCTGTCACGTTCCATGACGTCATTCACTGGCCGTGGCAAGGGGATGTGGGTTACCACACCTTACGTATGTTGCCATATGCATCCTTAGATACATAAGCAAGTGTTGTCATGAAACACGTGTTACTTCTTACATGTAAGTACATGTAAATTTCACGGGTAGAAAGACTACACACACGCATTCTCTGACGCAGGAATACTTGTAAAAAACGTACACAGAAACATGAGTGGTGAATCACGTACATATAAAACTCATATAAAGACGCACTTAAATGTGTATTTTATACAAACAGACACACACACACATACTGAGTCCCACGGGTGAGGAAACGCCCTGCCCGGACTGTACACATAAGTAATTACAGAGTGCAAGATCTCCATGCAGATAACGAGCTCAGCAAGTGTCTTACGTAGCCATTACTCTGATGGCCTGAGCAATGGCTGCCGGTAAATACTCTGCATTACCATAAATTCAAGGAATCATTTGACCATCAGCAGCTCCGACCGCCAGGCATAGCTGCAGAGTTGGTGTGAAGCCACATTAGGAACTATGCAGTCTTATGTTTTATCCTCAGCTTCATAGGGACGTAGTTACAACTCTTGAGCAGGCCATCATACCCAGATGTCGTTACAGTCGTGCTCAAGGGCCGTATCGTAATACTCAAGGATCGTTCGTTGTGCCCAAGCAGTTAATGTTAAGTATATCCCGTATATCTGTGATCATTATGTATATCCAGCTCGTTCTGAATTCTCGCATATACAACCTGGGGATAGATATCTATTCAGGACGCTGAGCTGACAAGAAATAAAAGAGCTACGGATAAAATTGTACTTCAAACGGCGGTTGCTTCTCTTCACAAGAAATCTCGCATTACGTTAGGCAGTTCGGCGCTAAGCCAAAAAAAAAATCAGTTTATTGTGAGCCCTGACTTTTGCACCAGAAATAAACATGAGATAACTGCTTCTGTTTACAGTTAAACCTCGTGTACAGTACCAATGCCAGCCAAGTCTTGGCGAACACAACTGTTGAGGTCGAGGAACTGAAGGCCACTTCACGTTCAAGAGAGTCTTCGTACGTTTTCCTCTCAAGCGATGAACAGAAAGAAACGCTCATATAAAGGTCAGCGCAACTGGGTCAGGGTGATTCTCACGAATTCCTAATGAAGAGAGTTCCTCCCTAATGACAGGTAATAAACCGGAGAATAACGTGATAATGATAGGGATAGAGTAAGAGTGCATTTACCATATTTTATGACACGGACGCCATTGCATACTACCACTGGCGTACGATATAATTTGCCGGAGTGAGGCGCGTCAAGGATGATGATAAAGGCCAGAATTATGTAAATTATGAACAACACTGTAGTAATATACAGTATAATCTTGGAAAGGACTCGGCTCCCATGGCAGTGCAGAACTACGCTATCTTCTCATCACACCGTACATATATGGTGATATAACACTTCCACAGTCTTCCATATTCATCTTTCTTCATTCGCAGAATATATTCCCTGCCTCCGTCATCAGGCTAGCGTATCCAAGTTGTGAGAGAGGTGTGTATGTATGGTGTGGCAACGTGAGTTACGTAAAAGAGTGCGTGTGCATGCTATAGCCAGGCGCATGTCGGGGTTTTCTCCCCTAGATCATCTGGGCCGCTTCTCTGAGCCCTGCTGCTGAGGCAAGTGAGGTGTTTAAGGAGGCGGTGGTGATCCTGGCCTCGTCTCGGAGGTCAAAGTGTCGCTAGGGAGGGTGGAGGAGTGTACTGCGGAATTCCCAGGCCACTTAGCCCACTCATGAGATCCTTAACATCATCCTAGAATATGTTAAACGATTTATACCATGTTAAGGAGGATTACATGCCGACTGAAAGCACTGGTGGTAGTAAATAAGGTGCAGGCATGTTCGACGATGGACGCGCGGCCGGTCATAAGCGGGAAAGGACTGATTCCCCTCCACCCTGCTCATTCTGGCGTCCGCCGAGCTAGAAAACGGAGGATTAAACCCCAGCGTACGATGATTTAACGACTCGAGTAAGGCGACGACTTAACGCCTTGAGTTGTTGGATGGAGGCGCGTCTCCCGGCCATCTTGCTGGCTGATGTTTTATGTCATAAGCAGCCGGGTTCTTTGCTAGAAGACTGTGTCATGGGTTTTAATGGGTAACTGTTGGTAATGGGAGACTCGCTCGTTTCTCATTCCTTTCTTGGTTCATTCCTGTTCCTCACTCCGCCCTTGGTTTTCTGGTTTAAAGTGGCTTATCTTCAGACCTTAAAAAGAAAAAAAAAAAACTTTTTAAAGAGACGAGTAATCCAGTTCTCACCTTATGAATACCCTAGTAACCTGGTAACCGAGCGAAACTTGTATACTAGGATATAACTGAGTAATTTTGCCTAAAACACACACACACACACACACACACACAGTTCCCACAAGAAAGAGAATTGATCCCGACATCAGTTGCAGAGGTGCCATTGACAGTGTCTAGAGCTTTAGCACCGTCAGCAGTAACAGATACTAAAACAGCAGCATTGCCAACAACATTGACAAGATCTTTAGGATCGTCAGCAGTAACAGAAGAAACACCGACACAGCTGCAGTTGTTGCCAACAAACTTTCAGTGGTGAGAGAAACACTAAGCAGTGCCAGCAGGTGTCAAGATCTTTAGTGTCCCCAGCAGTTACGAGTGACACAGAAGTTGCATCGTGTCCAACAGCAGCAGAAAAACACAGGAGCGGTGGCACAGACAACAGCTTTATTGCTATCATTAGCAGCAATAGCAGCAGCAAGACAACTTCACCACGAAATGACTGGTATGGACGAGAAAAGGCTGTCCTTGATGTCGACCTCCGAACACAACGCAAGACATGAGGTACCCTCAGAGTCCCTGGGGCTGTTGCGCCATTTGTATCCTCTTTTGCGCCACCTCCGGCGGGATGGGTCGGTGGAGGCGCATGCGCGTTCAACTCGTCGCTCTTCAGTGGAAAAATATCGAAATCCTCTCCAGGCTGCAGCCTTGTTACCCTGGCTTATCATCAGCTCCTCCACTGAAGCACATGGCCACTTCACTTCTGGCTTACATCCACTCCTGACGCAGCTCCACTCCTCCACTTCTGACGCAACCATCCACCCTTCAAGCACGTCCAACTCTCACTCCTGACACGCGTCCGTCCACTCCTCCACTTCTGACCTACATCAAATATCCAATCCAGCTCTGACGCATGTCCACCCCTCCACCTCTGTGATGTATATCCATTCCACTTCTGTCGTCCGTCCACACTACCTCTCGTGCTGTTGGAGGTCTTGGCCTCTTTGGTTGGCTTTCTTCCCCCTTTACGGGTTCTCTCCTGACGACGCTTGGCCTTCTGAAGTAGCTGCTCTGAAGAATTTCTCCAGTTCGCAGGACGCAGGCAGAGAAACACAAGGGTGGACGACGGATTCCACAGGAACCGCTCGGAAATATTTAAAGTCGCACGACAAATGGAAAAAAAAGTGATGAAGGACAAACAACCGTAAAGGAAAACCCCTTTGTGAATATCCGTGCATGAAATGGTCATGTCATCACGTGGGAATTCCTCTCTCTCTCACTCTGTCTCTCTCTGACGTAAAGGTATATATCCCCTTCGACGTTCAGAGGCCATAACCACATAATCACAATCCGCAGCTCGGGCAGCGAACCCATTCCAAGAAGAGAGAATCAACCCCTTTCATGCACCTTATTTTTATCTACTCAGGTTCCATCGCCTGCTCAATTGGATCAGTGGCTGTGACGTCCTCGACAGCGTGTATAGATTTACACGGCCCCGTAGCAGACACATGATTAATACATATATCCTTCACATTCTGTGGTGTGTCTGCATCCTCTTCTACGTCGTGGTCGCCTTATCTCACCTCAAGTTCCAGGAAGTACACGGACCTAGACATGTAAATTATTTTCAGCTAATACTTGACCTTGATTAAAATACGCGTCATAGTTTTGGATACCACAGCTGAAGAAGACACATGAAGATCTAGTAGAGGAGGTTCAGAGGAACATAACGAAGATTGTAAGAGTAATAGAGAAAGAGGTTTGTCAGAAAGGGTGTAAAGCAGCAGTCCTAAATCATATCTGTACTAATTCTAAATAACCGGTGTCATTTGCTGGTCTTTATTAAATATTTAGGCAAATATTTTAGATTATAAGGACAGTCTGTTGAGCGCAAGCACCATTTGTGGGCCTGAAGATATGCCGAGCACAGAAAGCCAGTATCCATATGTTTACAGGTCAAATCACAGGTAATATCTGGAAAATTATGAAGCGGAAAAATGTAGCGTTTGCATTTGCGACATATTGTCAGAGGCATCTTTATGTTTACGTTGTGTAACAACGTTAATAAAGTGACTGCGAAGAAGCAGGGTTGGTGAAGATGAGCAATGGGTAAGCAATAAATATACTGGGGGTTAGAAAAAAATCCGACTGACAAAAAGGAATAAGCTGATAAGATATATAAGCTTCTGAGATGTTATTAACCAGGAGCGGATCGTGTGGAAAGAATAACTGGAAAATTTATGGGAGTGAAAGGACGTGAATGAACCAAGGAGCGTTATATGGAAAATATGTGGGCAAAGGACGCACTGTTAGGGGAAGACTGTAAGATGCGCAGTGCTAGGAATATGTGGAGATTTCACTTGAAAAGCCAGGATCAGTTAACTCCAGAGGTTCCTGGAAATTCCCACAAGAACGCTGATGTAATCACAAAAGAGCATTTTGCGCACCGTTGCGCACGTTGTCATAAGAGTTGCCCCACCTCCCAACCTCCCTTCATAAACCAGCACTTGTGGTTTCCAAGTGGATGTATTCCTCGACCAGTTCTGGGAACACCACGCCCGTGTTTTCCAACGCTCAGCCACATTTGCATATCATTCTATTTGTACGAATTCTCCGCCACTCTATTCCCACTTAAATGGTGTTTCTTTATTCACCATAAACGTCAGTCTCAACTGCTGGCGTCGCCTCCTTCCCGCAAGAGTAAGGTCTTCTATATGTAATGTCTGAGTTTATCCCTCTTGGGCTGGACTGGCCGCTGACATGACCCTTTAGGCAAAAACAATGCCTAAATATGCCCTGCCGAGCTGTCAAACAGCACGCTTGGATCATTAACATATAAAAAAAAAAACTCATGGCTTTTTTCCCCCGAGAATTCAAAGAACAATCACTGCGCTTTTAACGTGGATCAAAAAATTTGGATATCAGTGGTATTATGTGGCTAGACTTACGTATCCTGTACTGACTCGTGAAATCTAGTTTACACATTCAGCAAGGTGTTTCACCATACATTTTTCACCTCCTCACTCAAGATAATATGTATATCCTGCGAACCCAATATTTGCATTTCTTTAATCCGAAATACGTTGACGAAAATCGACTCACTGCATGGTTGACGTATTGTCATGTGATGTACGTACACTGGATCCTTACCTGTGGTACGCGAGATGGTACGCATATGCGTGGTGGAAGTCGCTAAAATTCCACTCGTACATAAAAAAGACTATAAATCCATTTCTATATTGAAAAATGTTGACCTTTATTTTGACATTCTTAATTTCATAAATAAGATTTAACAGTGTGCTTTAAACGTTTCTTCAGTAATTTAGTAAAGAAGTTGTTCATATTCAAAGTGTTTCACTACTTAAATGAGATTTTAGAGTGTGTCACCACTTAAATGAGATTTTAGAGCGACGCTACACATAACGAAAAGACTGGTGACACACCATACGAAAAGATCACGAGCCACAGCTGTAGGTTTCTGAACCCACGGGCCAGGCTAACACCATCGTGCAGAGCGAAGAGAAAAATTGAGAGTAGGCTATCGTCTTGTATGTACCTGGCGGTTGACCCATGACCTATTTCCCAGTCACTCTCAGATGTGGCATTTGTGCTGTTGATCAGTTAGGCTGTGTATGTCCGTCGCATGAAGTAAGAGTTTTGTTGTTAAACCACCACGTCTGTGAAGGTGTCCTTGCCTTCTCGTCAGGTGTCGGTAAACCAGGCCGGAGGCGTCAAGCTTCCGGTAACTTTATCAGTGGACATTACGCATCAGCCATCAGCCGTGTGTGTCTCTGTAAGCAACAACAAAAAAAAATTAGGTTTTGGACTTATCAGGAATTAATCAGTCTGATATAAGTCTGTTAATCGTGATCAGCGACGTTGTCCACTACTGTACGGAAGCCTATTTTATGCGTGATTGTGTTAACTTGGGTTAGTTTTGAGAGAATCGTCCTCTGGTGACTTAAGGAAGCCGAGCCGGGAGTGACAGGACCTACCGCCACAAGCCCCGCCACCTGTGGTCGTTTTGGCGCGGCTAACAAACACCCTTGTTTCCCGAAGGTGTGCAGCGCCGTTCTGGAGCTGGAAACGAGTCACAATGTTCTTGGTAGCGGCCCAAAACCCGTGATGGCTTCTCCATGTCAGCTGCCTAATTCATTTATTTTGATGTGGACATTAAAGCCTTCCTAGTCCTAAGCCTTAAGAAAAGCACGACGGTGCGATCCTTTAGTATGATGACTTGGCTAAATTTAGATGTGACTCTTAAGGGCAAATGAAAAATCAAGGCCATCATCATACCCAAGGGGTCGCACCGTCGTGCTCAAAGGTCGTAACGCCGTGTTCAAATGTAACGCCGTGCTTTGGGCGAGCCGTGGCGGCTCTTGTGAATCTCCATCTCAGTTCAAAGGATGTCTTTTTATATACGTCCATCCTGCTTACATCCTGTATACGTGTCCCAGGCCAACGCAGCCCCTCTCTTCCTGATGATGCCAACAATGCTCGATTCGTTTACTTTGGCAAGGATGCTCGAATTACGATCTTGCCTTGCCGGGTGACGCCAAGCGTCTGTAGCAAGAGGTGGTGGCTGTTTTAGTTACCTCTCTTGAGAGATGCATTTGGTGTGTGCCTCACTGCCGTGCAGTTTCGCGCTGAGGCCACAGATAAGCAGCATCTTGGTTCTGAGTCCGGCATTGTCCTAGATGCACTTTTGTCAGTCCGCCTTCCCCTGCTGGAGCAATTAGCTCGCGACAAGTTCAGCCACTGAGGATATCCGTGTTATTAACCCATCGAGCACGACGGTAAACATTCAAGATGGGATTAGTATGTTTAACTGTAATTAGCGATTAAGTTTATTTTAAACATCTTTAAGATCGATGTAGCAACCGCGAAACAAGAGCTGGGCCCCAAACAAGGGCGTATCACAACGCCCCGGGTGTCGTGTTCCTCATCACAGGCTCATTAAGTGCGTGAATACGCTCCCTGTCCGTAACAAACTGCTGCGTGAGTGTTGCCTTGGACGCAGAGCTGGATTCCTAGGCTGCCGACGCCTCTGCATGATTTTACTGTAAGGAGTCTCTATAGTACTCCGCTATTTGCCCTTCACGCTCATTATAACCCCTTGAATGCGGTGGTGCTATCCTTGAGCACGGCTATATGAAGGCATTACTTAGTGATCATATATCGCCGTGTGCGAGTGTCATGCCTGTGCGTTCAAAGGTCGTGCCTTCGTTGTCAAACGAGGTAGGGGTTTTCAAAGCGCTCGTACTGAGAGTATTAATCATTCAATCAGTGCTTGCCTATGCCATGCTGACAAGACCTGTTTTAGCTTCCAACTGCGTGTTCTTAGTCACGTCAGCAACTTTAAATTTGTCAGGAAAAAAATAAGGTACAGAGAAAAGGCTGTGATTGTGAATTTATTTAAGTAATTCTTTCCATTGGGCATGGGATGAAGCACTTACCATGGAGAGGGATGTAAAAACGTATTGGGATAGGTTAGGTGTTAACTGCCAAGGTGATGGGTAGTAACAAGGGCATGCAACCCTAGGCTGTGTAACTGCCTCGAGGGTGATTGTAACGGGTATGCTTGGCTAGATTAGGTGCACCTGCTGAAGCTGTGGTTGCAATGGTTTGTTAGGGCTAGGCAGTGTTACTTGTAAGGTGGAGGTTGTAACGAGGGCACGCTAGGCTAAGTTAGGTATTGCTGCCCATGTGATAGGCATGCTAGGTCAGGTTAGGTGTATCTGCCAAAATTACGGTTGTAACAAAGGCATGCTGAAGTTAGGCGTTACTGCCGAGGTGGTGGTTGTAACGAAGGCATCCTAGGTTAGGTTACGTTTGGTGTGACCGCCGGGATGGGTCGATAGGTTTGGCGAAACTCGTCGATGGCTCCTGCCTGAGTCAGGCCAGCCCGCACACAGCCTTTAGTAGCCTTGCTGGCGTCACTTGAGGGGAGCGTCGACTGCTGGTGTTCAACACTCCACCATTAGTATCACTTACGACCCCAAAGGACTGAAGCTTATGTGGCAAATGTAAGGTGTCACTATTTTGTGGATATAAATGTATTCTGTTTGACTCTAGAATTTCTTAATGTCATTCAGTTTGCCGTGACCGTTATATAGGAAAAAACCAACTTTGATATGTAAATGTCT
>JAUUDW010275747.1:0-13754 GCA_032361385.1 Panulirus guttatus | reverse complement strand
TTGATAACTGCTTCTTTCCCTACACGTCGAAGCTTTGGAACTCTCTACCTTCTCATGTCTTTCCCAACAACTATGACGTGGCTTTTTTCAAGAGACATGTTTTTCACTTTCTCAAAAACTTGTAAATACTTTCCCTGTCTGTTTTTTCCCCTTCCTCAATTATCTCTATATTTCAATTAGGGCCCGGCCTTGATGTGGACTTTTGTCCGTGACTGGAGCCTTCAAAATAAAAAAAAGATGTATGAACTCTGACACTTTAGGGTACATCCGACACTGTGATGTACAGCTAAAATTGGGGTTGTGTACACTTGAGATGGCGATGTAGAACTGAGATTGTGCACCCGAGTTGGTAGTGATTACTGTTTGTATGTGTTACGGAGAGTTTTGCAATCATGACTCGTCTCTTGCCCTTGCATTTGTACTATGTCTGTACTTCTATGTATATACAGACATACCCCAGCCTAAGGCAGGTATACATTTCTCAACCAGCCGCAAGAGGAGGATGAGTTGCTGGGTTGACTGTGGACAGACTGCCGAGCCCAAGATTCGAACCCGGCTGGGCTCGTGCGTGAATTATGGTCAACGAAGATAACCAATAACCATGAAATCCCGTGGTGTAGTGTTTAGTTTGCCTATTTCTTTTTTCTTTTTCTTTTTTGGAGAAGTTATACCTGAGACGGCGGTGTACCTCAGACACGTGAGACGGTGGTGCAGTGAGCTGTGTGAGGTGGGGGGCTCGGCGGTGCCTCAACACAGGTGGGTCACATCGTGTGATGTAACCTGACCAACCACCAGCTAACCCCAGTAATCTCAACTCATCTGTCTCCCCACTTTGCTTACCCTGGCTGTTTTATCTACGTTCATAACCATCAGTTACCTCACACCCCCAACCCTACACCACATCTGCGATCCAGATGACCTGTACCACACAGCGTCTGATCACCATTAACTTATCGTTACGCGGTCAAATCTCCCTGACTAGGCTATTTGCCTTCCCGCCTGACACCGAAGTACCTCATCCCATTTGGGATAATAATCATTGTTTATCGTAATATCTTAGCATCATCTATCTCTTGCCTAAAAATTTATGATTAGGGTAAATACCTATGATCTACTACCGCTTGTGGCGAATGCGAGGATATTTATCATAGTGCAGTAGGCAGATAGAATCGAGTGTACGGAAGATATTTCTAACTGCAGTAGTTTTAATCTTGCGATTGCTTTGGAAAATGATCTGGTGCAGTTTTCTCCAGTCAATGCCAATATGCTTTATTTTTCTTTTTTATTCTCTTGTATCTGCATTTACGGTTTTTCGTGAAAGCTCCTGTATCAATCTGTTCTAATGAATTATTCTTTTTTAAAAGTATTAATGATTTTATGAGTAAGAGTGATACGAGTTCTCATAAATACTTGCTGCAATCAGTTGGAATTGAGAAACGTCAGGGATTATACAATGGGCCAAGTGGCCCTTGCACCAGATCACCAGGCTTGGAGTCGGGGTGTTGCCACGTACATACCACAAACTTCCCAGGCTTGCCAAATATTGTTACCCAAGACTTCAGAAGTCATTAACAAAAACGATCGATTTCCTTTTCTAATACAGAAAAATGTTGGCAGAATAGTGTGCGAGAGGCGACTTTGCCACGAGTGTAAAACTCGATTTCCGTATTGCATAAACAGGATAATACTGGTACAGTTTTATTACAAGATAATGAAATTAAATAATTTACGTAGAAGCAAGTATGGATGTATGATGACAATGCTTGATGTAGGATGTATGATGAGGATGTTTGATGTAGAGTGTTAATGTGAGGAAGAACGAGAAATTTTGGACAATTTGAAGATCTACCAAATGTAGGCTTACTCAATCCAGCTATCATATCTTTTATGGTGATATGTAGCAGGGGGTAAATGTTTGTTAGGCCTCAACAGGCTCTAGATCTCTTGAGAAGGGCGTTACGACCCTTGAGTATCGATAGCGCTACTTTTTCATCAAAAGTCAAGACCAAAGTCCAGGTCATCATATCCAAGGGTTACGACGACGTAGCCAAGGGTCGTACCGTTGTTCTCGAGAGGTTGCACCGACATACCATAGTATAATAGGCAACCCTCGGTTCACTGAACAGAGTAGACTTTACATGCTTTATCTACTACTAGAGCATGTTTAAATGTGAAAAATAATGTATCATCGTTTTTAGATGACCTCTGGTGTAATGAATCGTGATAAACTTTTCTAATAGATTCCTACATTTTCTTTCACGATTGTAGAAAATACAATGACGAGTTCTTGAAGTGCTTGACGTTATTCTCGGGTCCTCTTCACTATGTACATTTTTTTTCCAAAATTGTTTGTAGGAACATGAGAATTACTACCGGTCGATTCTCATTAGACATAAAATATATTAAGCCATTTTTACCATTAACACATAAGAACATTTAATTGGAACTTATGCATACAGCCCAAACTAAGTTTGATCCAAACCTGTCATGATAATCTCGTTGGGTCTTAAGAGTGGCATTGTTAGCTTTCGGGGCTTAAAAATGTTATCATAGAATAAATAACCCATGACTTATGAATGAAAAAAAGAAAGATCTGGTAATAAATTCTCTATAAGTACCGTATATATTAGCCCTCTACTCTAAACGACAATATTGGATGGCCTCCAAAGCCCATTTCTAATCTTGTCACACCCTCTACGGTCGCGTGAGGAAATACCTCTGCCTCAGTACACAGATACTTGCCCTACATCTTGTACCTTGATCTTCTTTAAGTAGGCTATACCGTGGAAGATCTTACCCAAATATTATTGTTACTCTTCTCCAATGTATACCACTTTTAGGCTGAAGCTATAATAATAATAATAATAATAATAATAATAATAATTATTATTATTATTATTATTATTATTATCATTTTCAATATTATCAAGTCATTCTACAGTAGTCATTTTCATTACCATTATACATTATTTCCTTTATCTATATTATCAAAACTCCCCTAAAATTATCGACCAAATGATAAATGACATACAGTAATTATTATTACTATCACCAGCATAAACAAACTTATCAGTCGAGACGTTCGAGAGCAGCAAGAAGTGATCATCATAAGAGCAGACAGCTAACAGCGACGTTGGTGCAATGAACAATGAGCAGCGGCAGTTGTTACACAACCTACAAGTAAAAATAAAGACAAGCATACGCACTCCGTTTTCTAAACGCGTCTTGGGGAGCCAGCTGGGCGATGTGGCGACTTGTGCGAACTGTTAAGTCGAGCTCTTTGTACGTACCAGGTTCCTCATGCTCCAGATCTTCGGCTGTATACTTCCTCCAGAATGATGATGTCAAGTATATTGTGCTTAAGCTAATGTAGTTTACTTGTACCAGAAAAATGGAAGACTTTCGTCAAGATCCATTGAGAATGAATTTGATACAAAAATTTGTGATTTATGTGAATAATGCACATAGTGATTTGTTCATTTGCTTTAGTGTGGAAATAATTTGATAATAACATTGGCTTTTAAAGTGAAGGTTTGACACATTTACCAACAAACGCACGGACATATAGACAAAAATGATGTGGACAACAATTACCAAACGTTATCTGATATTCTAATTCATACTGTACTAAATTGTGAGATTAATGTGGCATACGAACTCTGCAGTATTTTAATCACTAGCAAAGACAGCCACTGACGGGGATTTCTCGTTTAAGTCTAGAAACATTCACTGCATTACCTTCTCTTAAATTAGCCATGCATAAAGTCGGGGAATTATACACTCAGAACTCAAAATGTTCAGTTTTTCAAAATACCCGAGAGGATACTGACGGGAGGCCAACTGCAGCACTACTCACACGACGTGCATGGTGTGTCCGGCCGGTCGGTGCTTCGTCTCTTGGCTTGCACGAGCAGCGAAGCTCATATCCTGACGCAGCTTTCCTGGATTTGCATGGCGTCAGGTACCTGCGTCAAAGATCAGTTATCCAGTGATGACTCTCTTATCTACTGTAGGAACATTGCAAAACCAACGGAGCTCAGGGCATTCTCTTCCGTAGATAGGATGGGCTCAAATTCATTTTTTTAATGTCTTCACAGACTACTTGTCAGAAAATGTTCAGTTTGCCTCGTTTGTTTTGTTGGGACAGATGTGAATGAAGACGTTACTCCTTGATCGATAAAGTGGTATAAGTCGACGACACAGATTGCACAAGATTAACCAACACCAGGACTGTCGAACATGACAAAAGATTGTCAGTCATACTTCCGTAGGTGTTCACAGGCTTTAAATATTATCTTGAGAGTGTTTGATCGTCTTCTGTGTGGGATTTCTTATCCATCGTAAATCCCATCCGCCAAATGGACAGACGCTACCTGAGATCACAGAGCGGACGTGCCGTTGGCTTCGGTACCTTCCCCCGGCTGCTGGTCAAGTCCCACTGCGACTCTCACCTTCCCGATCCGTCTCCTCCCAGCCCCAGGCGCGGTGATCATTCCCCTCCTTCACAACTTATCAGTAGCTGACCACCACTGGACACCTCCCCGCCCTCCTGATAATGATGAAATAATCGCACGTTAGCCTGATGCAGAGTTAACGGAGTTTCGTAAGCACACTTACGTAAGGCGAAGTCGAAGACCTGCTATAGTTGTCATAGAAACACTAATCTCACACGTTTTATCAAGAGTAAATTATTTTTTATTTCTTGCGAAAGCGTATCTATAAATCTGCATTTAAGTATGTATAACCATCTACCGTTCAGCTTCTCATACTAGATGTGTATCTATCTGTTTGCCTGCTTCTATATTTTCAAATTAGATAAAGATCACGAGTATTAATACCAACACCAAGGTCGGGTCACCAGGTCAACTAATAACGACAGAACTGCATCTTAAAGGACAGACTGTGGAGGGTCGGTTAGATAATCAGCAAAGTTATGAGTTCCACAGTCTACCCGAGGAACAAAAGAAGCAGACGTCAAATCAGTCAAATATCGAGTTGCCAACTTACTCACATCTGTGGAACGCAGTGGCCTGTCGAGTGCTCCTTTGTCTAGACAGAGGAGGAGGTACACAAGCTGGCTACCCAGCTCCATACAAATCGTTCTGTTTCTCTAATTCTTCTCACGCATACTCTTCAAAGCAGACAAACACCTGATCCACACATCCTCTACCACTTTACCTAAAACAACGCTCTTCGTCCCAAGTCTGATGTTATGTGCTTTCAATTACCCATTCAATCTCCACTCGAACCATACAGCTTACCGTTACACGAAAAAAAGATATAATGCTAATACCTCTGATCGAATATTCATCCTTTTTCCCCTTGCTTTTATACAATGGCACTATGCATGCATTCCGCCAATCTTAATGCACCTCACCATGATCTGTACATACACCGAAACTCCTAATTAAGCTATCGCCAACACACTAACCCCCATTCTTAAAAAATTCAGCTGCAGTATAACTCACTCCAGCCTCCTTGCCACATTTCATCTTACGCAAAACTTTCAGCACCTCCTCTCTTTTCATCAAACCACTTGCCACGACGACTCTCTCACCTCGCATACTTCCCCGACCCATACATCCTACATGTGCCACCCTATCATCAAACATATTACACAATCCTACAGAATGCTCACTTCATCTCTTCACATCATCACTGTCTGTTATCACTTCCCCTTCTGTCCCCTTCACAGATGTTCCATTTGTTCTCTTGTCTTTCTCTCACTATTATCTTTCTTCAAAAACATCTTTGAATATGCTGATACTCGGCATCCCCCTCATTTGCCCTCTTTTTCAGCCGTTGTACCTTCTTCTCGACCTCCTGCCGCTTTCTCTTGCACATCTCTCAATTACAAGCACTTTTTCCCTGTAAGTACCGCCCATACACCTCTCATCTCTTTCTCAATCAATTTTACTTCGTCATCCCACCACTCACAACCCCTTCTCACCTGCTCATCTCCCACATACCATACATCTCTCGTACACGTCAGCGCTGCTTGCCTAAATACCTCCCATTCCTCGACCACTCTAGTTTCGGTTACTCTCACCTTTTGCCATTCTAGAATCAATCTCTCCTTGTATTTCTTCACACAAGTTTCATATCGCTATATAAAACATATCTAGAGTACATTATTAATCTTCAGACCAAAAATACAAGTTCTTAAAGCTCTGAATACCTATAAATTCTATAAAAACGTCACATGTAGATTTACAATAGGAAAGTTTGGAGACACCAAGGATCCTACACTCACTAACATGCAAAAAAGTAACGAATAAATCATGAAATATGCGTTACGAAAGTAGGCTGAAAGAGGACAGATGAAATACTGTTACATAAACTGCCATATCAGTAACAAACGAAAAGTGTAGGGTGTTAATGGGTTTACAGCATAAAGCAAAGGTGACAAGTGAGAAGGTACTCTGCTGTGACGCGCATGCTGTTATGCAAGTAAACAGAATAAATGGTTGGCCAAAGACCTTTGGGAAGGTCATTAGGCCCGGTACCCTCTTTGGTTTTTGACTGTATAATGTCCCTATACAATGATCTTATGGACACTCTCTAAACCTACTAGAAAACATATATAAGTAACTAAAGAAAACAAATAAAAGAGAAAAAACAAAATGTAAATATTGGACCAGAAGAGTGGACGTGGGTATATTGTGTCAATATGGCAGCAAACACCGCCCAATGGGTAGAGCATCCACTAGTGCAGTTGCCAGGACTGCAAAAGGATAGGATAGATTAGGGACAGGCCTTCACCTTGGCATGCAATACATACATAAGATAAGAAGTATTAAACATCAGTAATCCGTCAGCTCGACACTACACCAGAACCAACTGTAGATACATACCGCTCCTGCTTCGGCCAGCTGTATAATGAGGTGTCTAACACACAACAGGCACAAAGGAAAAGCAGTCACACTCTGAAGCCAGCCCCGATACAGATCCGAACCGACGAATCACTTCTATCATCAACTGAATTCTGGTTATACAGAGAGTGGTCTGAGGCTTCGCTGCGGTTTCGATCGGCTGAAATGGAAGTTTTGGACAGCAGTTGGCTTGAACGACAGAATAGCCCGTCTTAACCAATATCCTTGCTGACAACAGTTATGGGTGGAGAAAGGGGGGAGGGAGGGGGGGGGGAAACCAGTCGTGTAATTCTTCTGCGTACCTCAGAAGAATGACCTAATTGATTCCATCTGAGTTTGGTTCTTCCCCTGCTAAGAACTTTGGCCAGCTTATTGGGAGTCTGGCCAGCAATTGTTAACAAGGGGTTTAAAGTGTGTATGCTGGTTGTTTCATTTGTTACTTGCAAGAAATGCGTTAGCAAAACAAGGACCTTTGGGGTATTCAGTGTTTAGAACTAGCTTTATTCTGTTTTGGGCCTAAAGATAAGTAATAATGTGCTCGATACACACACACACACACACACACACACACGATTTGCACATTCTAGAAAAAAATCCTTAAGTCTCTGTGATCAGGTTAAGAAAAAGAGACATGGTTACACTACATGCAATCGAAGCCTGAGTTCACCACAGATCTAGTAAAACAGTTATGGCAATATGATTCCATATATGTTGTTATCCTTCCATTTCCTTAGTCTTGGAGCTTTGTGGTGATCAGCGATGAGTTACGCAATCACGTACCATAGTTTAATACATACCTTGTCACCTTTTTCCATCCAGGCCAACTCGACAACATACAAAGGAGAAAAAAATATTAATTTTGCATCTGAAGGACGATCTTATTTGTACAAGATGGCAAAAAACTAACAATCATGCTGTCATAACACGCCTGTTGCTCTTAAACTTCCCAGTGTTCTTAGAGGAACAGTAGCCAAGTCGTTTTAAGGATTCATTCCTAAAAACAAGAGAGCTGCTCGAGCAATGATTTTTTTTTCTTCTCAAATTATGATCAACTGCAAATCTTTTGTACCTTGTTATTCACAGTATATCTCAAGGAATGCATGTTCTTGGTCCGATTCGTTTGGGTTGCCTGTGAATACAGTTGCAAGTAGCTACTATCATGAATGTTACCATGACTAAACTGCTAAAAGATTCTATAATAAAAGAATGAGGGATATATAGATCTAGCGTGTTCTCTGAGGGAGAAACTTTCCGAATCAAATTCATCAAAAATATATCGTTTTTGTGCAAACTAGTAAAACAGCGGTCAAACGACAAGGCTCCTAAGACCACCATTAAATATAACTCTGCCCAACCAAGTAAGCAGTATACAAGGACGATTTTTTTTTTTTCAGTTTAATATCGATGTTTTTCTGCGCTTGACTACAATAGTTATTTTTGCTCTTTTGATCTGTCGCTTCAAGACATTTCTAACTCCATTGACTAGCTAATTGTAACCGAATTCAACAATAGAAATGATAATAAAGACCTTCAGCTAGTGCAATTAAATAAATGAAGCAAATCAAATTATTTTCCAGCAAGTATTTTGATTCTGTTGCTGCATAAACTGACTGTACCCTGTGACTAAAAAGAATCGGCCAGTACACATATCTACTACACATTTAAGTTTCCTTGTCTCCTAGCTCTATATATAAACACCAAATGTAAGTGGTTGACACATCATAATGCACGTCGTATAATATTTAAGTAAATAAATGAAAAAGCAATGTAAGGTTTTTGTAAGCAATGATGCAGAACGTAAAAGAAAAATTCAAGTTTTTTCCACACAGAATAAACTATCTTAATGATAGAGCGCTATTCGTCCTTGGGGTTCATGTATTACGTATTTGCTTCAGTTGCGTTGTAAAACCTATTTATATATATTTGTAGAAAAACGCCCAAAATTGCTAAAATTTCATTTTAGCAATTTTAAGCCGGATTCTTAGTATATGAAACTATTTTTGGAAGCTACCACGGTAGATATAGTAATTGATTTACTGTGGTTTTATTTTTCAAAATCTTCTTTGGCTTTTCTTTAAAAAAGACCTAAAAACGTATAAATGTGGCAAAGATTCGAA
Source organism: Panulirus guttatus (assembly GCA_032361385.1). Taxonomy (NCBI): domain Eukaryota; kingdom Metazoa; phylum Arthropoda; class Malacostraca; order Decapoda; family Palinuridae; genus Panulirus; species Panulirus guttatus. Next base: position 4,765 of record JAUUDW010275747.1, on the reverse strand, counting down.
ACGCGACTTTGAAGCTGTTTAATTTGTTTGGGAGAGGGAGAGCTTATGACGTCATAAAGTTGCCAAGATCGGAATCTTCATATTATATAATAACAATGCAAGATAACAATATCTCTCGTTCAAAGGTTTATCGTGATTAAGTGAAAATGTGCTTCTTTTCAATTCATCAGATGGACGACTTCATGGTGTACTTCTACTGGAGAACTTATTCATATATTTTGATTTCCTGACAACTCAGTAGTAAACAGCTGCTCATAGCCGTAGTCCAGATAGTGAAGTCGAGGAAGGAGTAGGTTGTCCGTTTAAGGTATGTCATTCATGTTATGTATTGTCACCTTGTGAAATTTAGCTTATGGATAATTTATGAATATAAGCAATCTTTTACTGCATTTAGGAAAAGACTACAGTCATCACGAATTCATGAGGGCTCGCTGGTCCACAGGCATTCTTGTTTGCCCAATATTGGTAGTCTTTAACTCAGGCTTTTATGCGGTTTGCGCACGATAACAGTCACACTTGAATTGCTCATGAGCTTGTATAGGCCTAGCCTTATATTTACTCATTTAGCGATCTTTAATTCATTTAATGTTTTCGCATTAGTTATTTGTTGTTGGCTTCAATTAAGATTCATTGATTGAAGAAAAATGATTTAGACCTCTATTTGTATAGTTTTCTTGAATTTCCTTGAAGGGAGTAATTTCGTTGGTTTGAAGGAGACCTGGATGTCAATTTTCCCAGTAATTGTCAAAATTTCGTCTCTCTCTTAGATCAACCCTTCATCCTCTTTTCTGATGATTGTAGCTTCAAAGTCTTGGACCTTTCCCCGTAGATATTGTTTTGTTGCCAAACCGATATATATGAACAACTGTTAAAATGATATTGACTCCCAGACAGTGGGCAAGGTCGTAAGCAGAATGAAATACAAGGTTAAAATACTTGAATTACAGCACCTTCCAAGCCTACTGTAAAGTGATGAATTAGGTGCAACATCCTCATGCAACTACTCACAGGCTACCTTACAAAATTCAAGAAATGAAGTGGTTTACACCAGTCGAAATTGTGCATGGAGAAAAGTCATCAGCCATTCATAAAGCTGATGAATCCAGATCAGGGGAAAATGAATGAATGATTTGAAAAAAAATAGGAGAAATTTTCCTGATATGTATCATTGAATGTAATTAGAATCCAAAATATCCTTCTTACTGAAAAGCTGAAGTATTTGAAAAAAGTGATACTGCTGGACCTATTCAAGAAAGTTACGGAATATGACCCCACTGAAGAAATACCTGTCAGATTTTTCCTTTTCTTCTCATAAATTGTGATTAAAGATTTATCTAACAGCCCCAGCTTTTTAAGCCTTAACAACAACTACAATAATTTGATATGCAAATACTATATCAGCCTGTATTTATGTATTTCATGCTTTATTTATATTATCTGTATACGTCAATCCATATGACCCAAACTATGAAAATTCACAAATCTGGCATGGCTCAGGTCTCCAGCATTCCTGATTTGGAATTGGATACCTGTATGTGATGCACGAGGATTGGTAGATACTACCAAGTGTAAGTAACTGATAGGTGTTACCAAGTGTAAATCATTATACAGTAAATAAGCTTAGTGTCTTGAGAAACCTTATGTCTCCAGAATTTTTACTGTACCAGAATGAGAATACTTGACAACTTCAAATACTTGTTTACAGTAGTTTTTCATTGTTTATTATATTTTGTAACTCATTGTACAAAACTGTTATGTAATCTGTTCTTTTTAATATTATTATTGTTTTATGCAGAATGGCAGAATCCAGAATCAACTTAGATGTTCCACGATATGATCAGTCAAAATTTGTTGGCCGTTTTCAGCATTTCCTTGGTATAACAGACTGGCGACTGTGTTTCAAAACCAACAAAGAACTTGATGAAGTGAAAGATCTTCTTCAGAAATATCGGTAAGGCTGTAGTAACTGAAACATTAATGAGTAGACATTTACTTTCATATTCTGTCCACAAAAAATATTTAAATGATTAAAGTAATTCATCCATATTAACAGTGATGACAAAGGCAAGTTACATGTGGTAGGTGTTCACTTTTGTGTTATGAAGAGATGTGAATGCTCAGTCTTTTAAAGACCCCATACTAAATAATGTTACTTTTCCTTAGATGATACCAAATTCTTGAAAATTATGGAAATGTGTTGTATGAGCTAGTTTGTTCTTAATCTTGGTAAGGTTCAAGTCCATTTTTTACAATACATTTTTGTAGTTAAACTGTATCAAGTTTTATTACTATGTTAATAAATGTTTTCTCTTTATATGCTGTCATGAGCAGTAGCCCTAATTTGTTTCATTCCATGGCACTCTACCAAGGAACCGGGAATGATTTTGAGTGGCCCTATGGGCCTGTCCTTAATATGAGTATAGCATAGGTGAGAACTTCCCACTCTGTAATGGGATCCTGGCACCACCTAAGAGCATAATAGCATTATGGGAGTCAGAGCTACAACATAATACATAATATGAATTATACATAGGTAGTATTATTTCTCCTCTGTCTTGATGGGTAAATATACTGAAGACTAAATTTCAGACATGGACAAGAACCACCTGGTACATCAGAAGAATCAGTCTGGTTTGCTAAGCGAGTATATGAATCGGCCTTCCACCCAGACACTGGTGAGAAGCAAAATGTTATTGGTAGAATGTGCTTCCAAGTCCCTGGTGGTATGATTCTGACTGGAGCCATGATGACTTTTTACAAGTACGTATAAAGGGTTATTGATATTGTGCCTTTTTTCTACTCAATTCTTTTTCTAGCTGGCTTTGAATTTACACAAAAAATTGAAGATATAAATCTGTTCAAAGAATTTTTATTAGATATTAAATGACTACTTTCAAAAAAATCTTGCCTTTTGATCATCAAAATTTGCATTTTTTGTACGGTTGGTTGAAAAGCACATTTATATTTTTTGACTCAAGCATGTGTACTGGGCTTAAGTATTGGAAAAACCAAAGGAAATACGTATGTTCATTTGAACTATACACGTGATCTTTTAATGTGTGGCTACCTCTCTTCTCTTCTGTCCAGTTACAGCCTTTGGTCTTTGTAATGCTTCTGAACTTGCACGAGGCAGAAAAGCATACATGGGATAGAGTGAATTGGAACAATGTGCCCTCAGTTTACAAATGAAGACACAATACTTGTTTTTGCCATTGGATTTATTGATTTAGTCTTCCTTTTTGAAAGTATTTCTTTAAACCCGTTTTTTTTCCACATGAATATGTTTTCATGCTTGTGGGACAGATCACAAGAGAGAAATCTAGGTTTTTAAGAAATGAAAATTTTTTTTTTTTTTTTCTTATGTAGTGTCTCGCAAGGATTATTTTCTGGTCTCTTTGACCTGCCCTGCCTTCCCCCCTCCTTTTATTGAAAAAACTTTCTCTACCTATTTTGACCACTTTTGGGTTGATGTCCACAAACTGCAAATTCTGAGCTCCGACCAGCCAGGAGCAATAGAGTGAATGATGTCCTTTCTGTGGTGTTTCAGATGTGGCCAATGGTGGACCCAGAACTAACGAGCTGCTGCTTACATAGTTAGGAGGTTGGGGACAGATGGGAAAGCCAGTGATTACCTTCCAGAAAGGTGTTGGCTTGGGAGGTTTTAATGCCAATATTTCCTGAGAATATACTACAGAATATCATGTGCTCACAAAACATCACTTTGGAGTGAAAACATTTTCAATACTTCAAACCCCCCCTCCCCCAAAACACACACACACACACACACACACAGAACACCTCTTTAGAGAGAAAACATTTCTAGTCCTTTGAAACCAACATTTAATCCACATTCACACACACACTCACTGTGATGGATCATCTGAACCAAGCCCGTTACTTAGATTTAGAAAGGCTGTTATTTATTAGGAATAAAAATTGCCAACAATGTTACAGAAATATTTTTGATTGAATATATCAAATCATTCATTCCAGATCCACCCCTGCAGTTCTGTTTTGGCAATGGGCAAACCAGTCCTTCAATGCTTTGGTAAACTTTACCAACCGGAATGCCAAATCCCCCTTGAGTGTGGAGCAGATGGGTATGGCATATGTATCTGCTACTGGAGCCGCTCTTGTCACTGCTATAGGCCTTAAGAAATATTTAACTGGAAGAGCCTCTACTCTTCTTCAGGTGAATATTAGAGTGATCTGTCATATCTGATTCTGGATAAAAGAATTGCTTTGTGTCATCAAGTTTTGTCTTTGTCAGTTATGGTATATCTATGCTTTTTGGTATCCTCAATATGCAGTAAGGGAAAGGCATATTGATTTTGCACCGATCCATCCACATGCGTGTCCATATTTTTGTTCTGATTAATGGTATATAGTTTATGTAATTAGCTGCTCTTGTGAATATCAGTGAATAAAATCAGAATTGGGCAGATTTGCTTTCTACTTAGTGAAGATGTGTGTGTAATAGTACAGTTCCCATAAATAAATTTTTACAAACATTATGTGTTGAAAGTTTTTCCTTTCAACTGTATTTTCAAGTTCAGTACTCTATTTTTTGTAAGCAACCCCTCTCTCACTTATGAATGAACTGAAATTTTGCATATTTGTTACATGCATAATGATGATGTGGATTTGACATAAATAGTATTTTTACAGCTGAACTTATTGAATTTTAGCAGCATTTTTTTACCTCCCTTACCAAACTAGTCTGTCGTTAGTTTCTTGATCAACCCTTCACAGACCACAAATTGTC
>JAUUDW010275746.1:7286-21593 GCA_032361385.1 Panulirus guttatus | reverse complement strand
TTGTATGAGAACGTACCCCCGGGAGAAGCGAAGAAGAAAATGGGAATCGTGTTCAAGTGCATCACCATCATTTCTTCTGAGCAGTCGCTGCTACGATTATTCCAAAGACTTATTAAGATCCGTTCTTTATGAGGAGTACAGACAGAGTCACATCTGGGGAAGATTCGTCGAACTAAACCATCCTGTCTCCCTCCGTAGTCTAAAACCTTCGAAACGTGACCCACTTGTGGCCTCTAGACTGCGGTGTCGTTTCACTTTCCTCCTTTCGATAGATATTACTTCGGTTTCTGCTGCCATGAACCTTGTGGCTGTATGTGTGCCCACCGGTGTGGCTAGTAGGAGCGCTCGACTTTGCAATAATGAGCCTTTGTTCCATCGGTCTCCTCCCGTATACCACGAAGCCTTTAGATCTTTATTTTTCTTCTTTTTCACTCGTTTCTCGCGACGACTGCGACCTTCCTCTTTTTGAAAGGTAGTTTCTTAACCTTTCTCCCACACAGAACTCTTGATACAAATAATTTTTTTCCTCTTCTCGTATTTTCCCTCTTTAACTTCTCATCGTAAATCATTTAATGCCTGGCTGGACTCGGTGTTCCCTCTGCCCTCGACTCGAGGCTTACGATCTGTAAAGTACCGAATTCGACTCAATTGTCCATCATGTCTGGAAAAGAAAAGAAGAAGACATGTAATCGTCAGAGCAGTGACAAGTCCGCGTCTTGTCTGTCAGGCAGTGAAACCTCATACTCTCTCCCCCTTCCCTCCCTCCATATCACCCCTCCCACCCCAAGTGTCGACCCGGATATTTGACCTCGTCACTTCGTTCTCTGTCCGGAAAGCAGACAAGAAACGAACTGCTCACTTGGAAGGGCGGAAAAGTATACCGGGTTGGCGGGAGGAAACGTATGGAGCGGACGGTGCTTGAAACAGCAGAGGGTTTGGTCATGGGACGAGCATGTAGCGGACATTGGGTACAGGAACAGTCTAATCTCGCCTGTATTGGGTAGTGTCTTAGCCTAGCCACCGCCTAATCTCTCCTGTATTGGGTAGTGTCTTAGCCTAGCCACAGCCTAATCTCTCCTGTATCGGGTAGTGTCTTAGCCTAGCCACAGCCTAATCTCTCCTGTATTGGGTAGTGTCTTAGCCTAGCCACCGCCTAATCTCTCCTGTATCGGGTAGTGTCTTAGCCTAGCATATCCACAGCCTAATCTCTCCTCTGTCGAGTAGTGTCTTAGCCTAGCATATCATAGCTTGAACTATATACCGTTCCTGCTGAACTGTTACTTGTGGACGATATTCATTTGTTTCTTTAACATGGTTGCTCGAGTTCTTTGATTCCACGGAACGGCAAGAAGACCAAAGAGATTCAGAGAGAATATTTGCTTTGGATATTGTGTGTGTCTGTGTGTGTGAGGAAAGCATATACATACATCGAAGCCAAGTGACGTCATATAATGAAACTATAAAGTATTGAAACTGAAACTGAACTGAAGTATATGATTTAATGAATCGTTTTCGCAAGGAGTCGAATCATTTATAAGTTTAATATCTGAACTGCTGTGGGATTCATGATGTTCTTCTGTTCCGTTGGTATTTCGTAGTCATCTTTACCTTTTTGCCTATTTTTTTTTTTACTTTGGAACGTAAACTGTTTTGTCAAACCTACACTAAAATTGAGACCATACATTTGTATGAGTTCTGAAGGGTTTTGCTTGTAAGTGGCTCATTCCACCATCGTCTACAGCTTTCATCCCATAAAATCTCTTTGAGATATGGAGTTTTATAATGTATTTTTTTTATATTTTGTAATTCCTAGAAGTGGAGATAGCGGAAGATAAGGTCCGGAGGGCGTTTATCTCCTTATCTATTCGCAGAATGGGGTAAACAAGACTAGAAACATATTGTTAACACACCTGCCCACGTCAGGTGTATTATAGTCCAGATTGTAATTGCGTATGTTAAAATGAGAGTTGTGGGTTATGTACAAAACCTAATACTTATTTTATATTATTCATTTTTTTATAAGATTTATGTATCACGTTGGTTAAATCGATTTAGCGACCCCCTTCATACCATAAACCAAAATACTGAAAGAAATATATAGGACTATATTACACCAACAAATGTTAGTTATAAAGATATTGTTATTTAGGTTAAAACCCACTGGACTCTTGTGGACTCTCACTGCTTGAAGCTGCGCTACGTCCAGTAGCAGGAGAAAAAATTGACGTCTCTATATTTATTCATAATTCCCCAAGGACCAATTTCTCAGACAGATTCCTGGTGTTATTGACAAGCTTTCTAGAGGCACCTGCGGCCCAAGGCTGCACGCCTTCCTGTAGCAGGGAAGTGCAGTCTTCTTTGGAGTGAGGAGTTCCTCGACGAGATTTCACTCCCAGTGATACATGTGACTTGGCCTTTCTAGGAAAAGATTTTCCCTCAACTTCGTCCTCTGTTCATGGTTATGGAAGTTTCCGAATTGGTATTCTGTCTGTCTGTCTGTCTCTAAGCAGGGTACATATAAGGGTTTTAAGGCTCTCTTAAACGCACTCTTCTAAATATTATATGTAATTTACGTTTTGACATAAATGGGAGCGATTCTGACGAAGTGCAGAACATAACCGCATAAAACCCGAAAATATAAACAACTTTATTGTGACAATTGCTCCATGATTTCTTTTACTTGGTGTGGGTGTGGCTGTGTGTGTGTGTGTACTACTAACGTACTCTCGTGGACCAAACGTATTTCTTGGAAAGAGTCGTCAGGGGGAATGAAGGTCACGTTCATGACTTTACCGAGTTGCGTTCGTTGGAGCACTGTTATGGTTAAGGAAATCACCCGGCGTCCCGCCGACCTTCGACATTCTACTTCTTGACGCTAGACAGACAGTTGTGTAGTATATGATATCATAGGACGGCTTACATGTACATGTTATCCCCGGCGGTCTCGAACAGGAGTTGGTACAGCAGCAGCGAGCCTGTTCTAATGGATGCCTTCCCACAGAATGCTCGTGTCAGTACGTCAGATCTAGGCTTGTGCGGAATATATATATATATATATATATATATATATATATAATATTCCATACATATTTTCCATTTTCCGCATTAGCGAGGTAGCATCAAGATCAGAGGACTGAGCCTTAGAGGGAAAAATCCTCACTTGGCCCTCTTCTCTGTTCCTTCTTATGGAAAAGTAAAAACTGGAGGGAATGATTTCCAGCCCTGCGCTCCCTCCCCTTTAAGTCACTAGTATGACACACAGGGAATACATGGGAAGTATTCTTTCTCCCCTTGTCCTCTTTACATGTCTCAGCCAGCTTAGTTGTGACTGTTAAGTTACTGTCATAAGGTGTGCTCTGTGGAGCTCTCAGTTGTTATTGCTGCATCATTATCTTTCCATCAGTAACTTTCTGGCTTTGACTACGCATCTTTCTCTGGGTGGAAAACCGTTATTTGTAGAATTCATCATTCAGGTTTACAATCCATAAATGTCCTATAGATGGGATCATTACTGCATTGTATATTCAGTGCTTTCGTTTTCTCTTGATAGTAAGTTTTATTGATGCTGCATTTACACTACACTCCACTCACTGGTTAAACACATTTCTACAATCCACAGTACCCTCAGAAATTTTGGCTTTTCACTTTTTTCCATATACTCCTGCTTCCATGTCTACAATACCTACCGAACAGTTTATACTTTCAGTATAATATCTTCATTGTATTCATATTTCTAATTAAACAATAATTCCATGGAGTTTACTCTTGGTAAATTGTCTGACTTCTTTTACTCTTCCCTAATCTAACAGGTAGTAGCTCCATCTTTTATTTGACAGCCATACCAACTTCACTACTTTTTTAGTTTTTATATTAAAAATTTCTCTTGCGAGTTACATAGATACACAGACTCAAGGTCCAAGCGAGGTGGTCTGGCCTTAACACTACCTTAAAAAAAAGTCCCTTAAAAAGTAGAAGAAAAGGACGGACAGCAAAGCAAGGCTCTCTCCTCACCCTCCACTCCCAGAAAACAGGTAGAAAAAAATACCTTGCTGGATTAATATGCCTGAAAGAATTTTCATAGGAAATTCAAAAGGTAGAATGAACATGAATATGTCATGCATTCCATCACCAGTGACATGCATCCCTTCTCTTTTGGTTATAAAGACAATATTAAAGATAAACTTAAGCTCCAGCCTTCCAATTTGCCATGCCTATATCATTCCCAGTGTTGAAGAATGACAGTAATTCATACTTACTCTCCCAAAGCAGATGACATGGATTAATCAATGTTGTTATGTTACTGCAAGGTGTCTAGGGAGAGATCAGTGATTGAGAAGGTAGCATGATATACCACTGTGTTACAATGACTGATTGAATGAATTGTTCAATACTGGAGAGTAACAAGTGATGGTTGAGCCTAATTTTAAAGATATTAAGGGTGTTGCTCTGAATAATGTTTTCTGGAAGCTTATTCCACGCATCAATAATGTTGTTGAAGAAATATATTGTACAGTCCAGACTGACATTGTTGAATCCTTTAAGAAATATTTGAGGAAGAATCTGCATTGCCCATCTGTCTATGAATGTAAAGATGGCATGACATAAAAAGTGAAAATTACTTGTTACATAATATACATATATACATTGGTTTTGGAAGTTCTTGATTAAATGCACAGTTTGTTTCTCAATTGTATTTATTTAATTTAATCATCATACTTAATACTGATTTATATAGATATTAATGTCTTGGTCATTATCATAATAATATTTAATAACCTGATGCATTATTATTTCTTTTCACAGGAGAGACTACACCAGAAGTAGATAAAGTTTACAATGAAGAAAATTGGACTGACCCAGAGTCTGCCGGACTTGACTCGTATGTAAAATCTAAAGCCATTGCTGAAAAAGCTGCTTGGGACTATGTTAAAGAACTACAAGGTTAGTGCATATCATACAGTTCTTATTATATGTAAAGTGAACATGTGGTAGCAAATCTGATTGAATTGGGGTCCCAGCTCTGTATGCTCACTTGGTAGATTGAGACAGGGGATCCTAGACCAGCAAATATTGCTCACATTGGATGCAAGTAGCCTTGTATGATAATTGGCATACCTGCAGCTACTTTGGACAAGAGATCCTGATTTGTGTGGCTGGTTGGAATGTGTGATCAGGTTTTGCACTTAGACAAGTAGTAAAGTTGTGGAGAAAAAGTGGCTTGCTGCACTTGTGGATTTAGAAAAAGAACTTTATGATGGAAGCCGTATATATGTGACTGTAAGTGGCAGTTATTGAATTGTCTGAAATAATGTGGGCGTGTCTCAAGGTTGTGTGATGTCACCATGTTTTTTAATGTTTTATGGCTGGAGTATTATATGAGATGGAGTGATTACACTGTAATACAGTACTGATCCTTGACAGAATGAAAGTTGCCACAGTTTCTGTATGCAGAAGAGCATTATTAGTTGTTATTTACAGTACTCCAAAACAGACTTCAGTGCAAATTTAAAAGACAGTATATAGAACTTCCTTGATCTGACATTCCAAAACATGTGTTCTCATTGGAGATTTTTAGATCAAGCGCAAACACACTGAACTACAACAAGATATAAATCAATATGGATTGCATTGCCGCCTCATGAGAGGTGGTGGAATTATTGACCACATATATGGAACGCAAAACATGCACAATGGTATCTCGTGCAGCATTATACTGTTATTCAAATTAATTCATTCATTTAATCCTGCTTTCATATCTATATGATTTTTAAAACAAATATCTACGGATACAGAGATAGGGGAGAGAGTATGCTACCCACATGCCTCCTGCATGTTGTGGAAGGCAACTGCGGGAAGCAGGAATTGTGTGGCTGGAAATCCTCCCCTCCTGGATTACTTTACAAAAGAAGGAATAAAGAAAATTTCCTCTAAGGCTTAGTCAGCTGTTCATGACACAACTCACTTACCATGGGAATATAGCAATCATGTGTGAAAGAAAAAAATAAACATATAGATTCGTTACAATTTTCTTTTTTCAGAAAGCAACAGCTATGCCTTACACAATCAGTTGCATGATATTCTAATTTCTGGAAGGTCTTGCATTTAGTTCTAGATAACCCAGACTTGCTGGATTAGGCCAGGTTGAATAGGAGTGGGAATACATTGCCTGGGTTTATGCAATTTACGTGTGTTAAACATGAAGTTTTGTTGGATTTCATTTTTTGATTTTTGGCATATGAATAATCAAGTACTTAGATTTTTTTTAACAGTTTAAGGTTCATTTGATGGCTTAAATCTTGAAACACTGGAGAAGCAAGATTATCATAACATCTAAGCTGTTTAACTTCATATCTTAATGTTTACTGAATAAGAATGTGATTTATCTAAATATTGTAATGGTAATCCTTTTTTTCAGACGACCAGAAGTTTGAATTAGCTGTAATCAACCCCACTCTCATCATGGGCCCAGCACTACTAGAAGGACATAAAAATGCTACATCTGTCAACTTCATGGCACAGATTGTAAATAAAGCATACCCTGGTGTTCCTAGACTGAATTTTCCAATTTGTGATGTACGTGATGTTGCAAAGGCTCATATAAAGGTTCGTATCTGAATTTGTTACATCTACATAATTTGTAGTTATCTGAAAACTAACAGTGACATAAAACGCTGAAAAAAAACTAAAACTATGTTTAATGACCTACCTACATATAGTGAGATTCTTACTTTTCATTCATTCAGGCTTTAACGATTCCTGAAGCAGCAAATAATCGCCACATCATCAGCACAGACAGTGTGTGGATGAAAGATATTGCATTGGCAGTAGCAAAAGAATTCAAACCTCAAGGGTACTCCATATCCACAGGCCAGCTTCCTTACTTCCTGTGCTGGGTGGCTGGGCTCTTCAACAAAGGAATGAAAAATAATGTTTTGCCCCGCATTGGCAAAGTGTTGAAGGTCGACAATAAGAGGGTAGGGATCACTTAGGAGTCCATGTTGTAGTAAGATATTGCACTAGACTACTAATGAATTGGTAATAATCCATCTGGTGTGCCATCTCTCTATCAATTTTGCACCCTCAAAATCTTTAGAATGTGCTAATGACCACTAACAATCCAGTTTATGTAATTCATAAGTGTTTCTTTTCATTTTATAGTAACACGCTAAACACATTTGGAGACACTGTGTTATGATACCCAGTGAATAATAATGTAATACGCTTCATAAGCAACTCAGCACTTTTAACATATTCCTTGTTTATATAATTTTCAGATAAATAACCTATTCATTACAGTTTCCTTACTCAGTTTTTGGATATGTACATTATTCATAGTTATGTGCAGATAGTATTTCAGTCAAATTTATAAAGAAATGTGGATGACTGTTTTGTTGATTGGTTGGTAAGGATATTCAGTGTATGTATAGATCATGGTGAAGTGCCTGAGGATTGATGGAATGCATGTATAAAGGCAAAGGAGATAAAGGTGAGTATTCAAGCTACAGAAGCATAAGTTTGTTGAGTATCTCTGGAAAATTGTATGGGAGGGTATTGCTTGAGAGCATCAGATTGGAGAGGAGCCCTGTGGTTTCAGAAGTGGTAGAGGATGGATTTGTATGTGGCATTTATGGAACTGAAGAAGGCATATGATAGGGTTAATAGAGATGCTCTGTGGAATGTCTTAAGAATATATGAAATGGGAGGTAAGACGCAAGAAGCAGCGAGTTTTTATTGAGAGTGTAAGGCATGTGTACAAGTAGGAAGAGAGGAGAGTCACTGGTTCCCAGTGAAGATTGGTCTGTGGCAAGGGTATGTGATGTCACTCTGGCTGTTTAATTTGTTTAAGGTTGGGGTGGTGGGGGAAGTAAATGCAAGTCTGGGAGAGAGAGGTGAGTATGCAGTCTGTTTAGGGATGAGAGGGCCTGGGAAGTGAGTTGGTTGTTGTTTGTTGATGGTACAACACTGCTGGCTGATTCAAATGAAAACCTGCAGAAGCTGGTGACTGAGTAAATGTGGATAAAAGCAAGATTATTTGGTTCAGCAGGGTTGAGAGACAAGTTAGTTGGGTTGTAACTTTGAAAAGAGAAAAATTAGAGGAAGTGAAATGTTTTAGATATCTGGGAGTGGACCTGGCAGAGTGGAACCACAGAAGTGGAAGTAAGTCATAGGATGGGGGACGGGGCAAAGGTTCAAGGAGCGATGAAGAATGTTTGGAAAGAGAGAACATTATCTTGGAGAGCAAAAATGGGTATGTTTGTAGGAATAATAGTTTCAACAATATTACATGGTTGCGAGGCATGGGCTATAGATAGGGTTGCAAGGAGGAGCATGGATGTTGGAAAGGAAATGTTTGTGGAAATATGTGGTGTGAGGTGGTTTTAGCAAGTAATGAGAGGGTAAGAGAGATGCATGGAAATAATAAATATGTGGTTGAGAGAGCAGAAGAGGGTGCATTGAAACAGTTTGTACATGTGGATAGAATGAGTGAGGAAAGGTTGACAAAGAGGATATATGTGTCAGAAGTGGAGGGAACAAGACATGGAAGACCAAATTGGAAATGGAAGGATGGAAAGAAAAAGATTGAATGACTGGGGCCTGAACATGCAGGAGGGTGAAAGGCGTGCACAGAATAGAGTAAATTGGAACGATGTGGTATACTGAGGTCAACGTGCTACCACTGGACTGAACCAGGGTACCTGAAATATCCAGGGTAAAGCAGGTACAGGGCGCTGTGGTTTTGGTGCATTACACATGGCAGCTCGTGTATGGATGTGAGCCAATGTGGCCTCTCTTCATCTGTTTCCTGGCATTACCTCACTGATGCAGGGGATGGTGATGCTGTTTCCTGAGGGGCAGGGTGGTGTTGGGAAGGGATGAAGGCTAGCAATTATAAATATGTACATGTGTGCTTGTGCGCCCCCACCTCTGGCTACACCACGCAAAACTCAGCAAGCTTCTGCATCACATGATGCGGGAAACAGCGATCAAGTATAATAAATAAGTAAATAAATATGTAAATATATGATATGTATATGTATATATATATAATTTATATATATATATTTATATATACCAACATTTTAATTCTCTAAAACTATCCTATGTCTGAGCATTATGGTGTTTGCAGATGGTAGAGGTCTTGGGCGTGGAACCAACTGCCATTGATTGCACCCTCCAGGACATGGTTTATTCCCTTGTTGATCTTGGCATTGTACGCAAAGCAAAAAAATACAAACAAGTGAGTACAATCCATTGCATATATATTTGGGGGTGCGAATAGTATTAATTTGGTCGAAATTGAAGGCATGTGGTTTTGTTTCTTGATCATATTTTGGTAAGGTAGTAGAAGTAGAAAAATTTGTATATTTTGAAATTAGAGCAAGGTATACTATAATCTCATAACACTTATTGTTAAAGGCAGACAGGCACAGAGCAAGTACTTGATGTATGCCATCACCATGTCATTGGGAACAGGCTTGAAATTTTGAAGTCACGCTATCTTTGAATCTTATATGGTGATAGTACTCGTTTCATTAATTCTTGGCTTGGCTTTAAAGATGGAACTGAAGTGTACATCTATACAACATGGAGGTTTATTCAATTTGTAAACTGTTAGTTGCTTATTAACAGCATTTGGTCATTAGTGATGGTAAGGCCAATATACGTGACCATATTGAACATTTTCCAATATGATTTTTCTTGTTGAAAATCTTGACAGGTTATGAAGAGTAGTGTCTTTTCCTTACCTTGTTAAAGCTCATAAATGTTTCAAAGACCTTATTTCATTCCCAATTTATTCTTTCAGGCTGGATCCCGAGCAGAAGTGCCAGCAGTGAATGGAGAAGTTGAAGAAGATAAGAAAGAAGAGAAAGAGGGAGAAGAAAAAGCAGAAGAGGATGGAGAAAAAAAGGAACTTGAACCTGAAGATAAAGGTTAGAGAAGAGGAATCATATTATGAAAATCTGCTTGTCTGAGTTTAAATTGCATTAAGTTTGTTACAGAGCAACATACAGGAAAGAAAAGATTTAATTTTTTTCATTCTTTTGGTCTTATTAATTAATGAAGAGTAGTTCTTTATATTTTTTCTGTCTTATTGCTCAGTGGAGTGTTTTCTATATTCCCGTACAAAGAATGTTGTAAATATTTATAAATGTAAGTGGTTGTGGCCTTTCTACATCTGTTTCCTGGCACTACCTCGCTGACACAAGGGAAGGTGTTGCTGTTTCTCATGTCAACTTTCAATGCTAGAAGAATCAGTGTCCACTAAATCACTCTGCATGATCCAAAAACAGATCATCATCTAGTAATTTAGTAACATGTGCCTGGTTTTCTAAATCTAGCCAAGAGCTGTTGAATTTCCATCAAATAAAACTCTCTGAATGTGTTGTCATTGGCATTGCTAGAGGACAACGTACTGTAGGAAGGATTAGTTATGTGCAAGTGATAATGTATGCCCTGGGGCCTGTTCAGACTTGGGGAAATGTGTATTTGAAAACTGGATGTTATCATAAATTAGTTATACTTTACCCTTTTGATAATTTTGAACTATTATGGTTTCAGAAAAGAAGGAGGATGAAGAAATCAAAGAGGATAAACCAGAACAAAAGGAGGACACCAAAGAGAAAGAGGAAGCTGCGAAGGAAGAAAAGAAGGAGGAAACTGAGGGTGAGAAATGAAAATTGAAAAGGAGGAGTAGGAGTGAAGACTTCTCTGACCTTTCCAAGTTTCGTATTTGGATCAGTTTGAGTTTTGATAGTCCAACTGACTGTGGGGCAATGGTGCAAACCTATAAGTAGAAGCGAGTGATCACAAAACTTTTAGGAAAGAATGTGTTTTCATGTGGAGTCTTTTAATGTTTTTCTTGAAAGGTGCTCAATGTTTTATGTTTTTCACTTCTTAATGTAGATTTTACAGCTTTTTTTTCAGGTTTATTTTCAGTATTATATTTTACCAGTGCATATCTACTTGTGAATGTATGTATGGAGTCACTGTGAAGTTTGAAAGGATTTGTATATTAATGAGCAGTTTGAATGAAAATGTTTACGTCATAGTTGAAATTAAATGACTTCTCAAAGTAGCATGGAATCTGTAATGCTGAAGAATAGGCTGAGAACATACTACTTATATTATCCTTATATTTGACAATAACTTATCAAAAGACACATTATTAGCAGCTTCAGACAAGATATTCAATTTGATTGAGGTGCCTTGATTTTTTGAAACCTTGATGTGATAATAGTCAGGCCAGACAAGAGGGATGTTTTCCCTAAAATGTTGGAAAATGCACATCCAAACTGGCATTTAATTTACTCTGCCTTACTCAAGTGCATCTGATATTTATAATAGACATTTTTATACACAGGATATTTGACTATCTTATTCTGATAGCCTGTTTAATACTCCCATGACTCAAACTCTTTAACATGAACCAAATATTGGCCAGAATACATATTACTGTGAAGGAAGTAGTATGTGAATATATTGGCCATCAAGCCAAAGAACTGTTTACTATGAAAGGGTAAGAGGAATCACATCAAGTAAGAGCTGATAATGACCATGTGTTCACAGCATATCTTTAGAATTATGTAAGGCAAATAATATGGGCATGGATACTGTTTACAAATGTCACAGTATTCAGTGATGGAAAATGAATTACTGCTAAAATATTAATGACACGAGGAGGATCATCAAAATCTAAATGCTCAGAAATGAACAGGATTCTGTTGAACTTGCAGCTCATTTAACATGGCTGAATGGAGGATAGCATGTCTTCCTCTTTCCACCATGCACTTTAGTCACAGAGAAACTAAAGGAATGTGCAAGACACTAGAAAATTTGTGCATTTCTTAGTGTAGAGATTTTGAGATTTTACCCAATATATAAGTTTAAGCAACTGGTCTTGACAAAAAACCCAGATAACTTTCTCCATGCTTTAAATTCATAGTAGCATTTTCTTATGAATGTATATATTTTTTACTATTTCTTAATTTTGTATGCACTCTTATGAAACGTGAAATGTGATATTTTTGTTATTGCTCAATTTAGTTTGCAGTAGAATGAAATTCTTATTCATCTTGAAGAAAAGTTTCTGCCATGGAAGGTGCAGTCTTGCACAAAAAAAATACAGAAGTAGGAATTCTCTCGTAGCTTTTTTACCAAACTATGATATTCTTATAACTTTAATACAGTATTCTTTCTTTTACAAAAGGAAATTGTAGTGAAGGCACATTTTACTTTACTTCACACTATTATAAAGATAGAGCATTTTCTTCCATGCTGCTGCAATAGATTGTAAGTCCAAATTATCATATAACTGCTGGGAGTTTTCCCCAATGACAACTCATATGGTAAATCATTGAGATTTAAGGAGTCATAGAAAAGGAAAGAGTTGTGTTGATGGCCTGTTCAAGATGAAGTATGGATGTTAGATAGTTAGGACAACATATTTTTGAGAACATTAATTTTCTTGTATGATTTGCACAAAAAATTTGCCCAAAAGGTCCACATTAAGGATTACTGGACAAACAAATGTAAGTCTTTAGTTTGTTGCAGACTTATATCTGTTGTTCTTACTACAGTGTGGGAATTGAAACTTCAATACATGTTAGCTGGATTGTATCTTGACGGAGGTAACACAATTAATACATTTAATGTCAATAATTGACTTTGTGTACTGTAGCTTTTGAGGCTTTTCACCTCATCTACTGGCTAGCATTCATTCATTTATTTTATACAGAATTATTCATCTTATGTGGGTAACGAGTGCTATGCCTACCCTTTGTGCATTATTTGATATGTTGAAGACAGTTTTCAAGGAGTTTTCACTTGCTCCTTACCAGTCTGTCTGATGTCCCCATTTCTCTTCCTAACACTTGTAACTACAAAAATGGATATGTAAAATATAGCCTCCAGGC
The DNA here is from genome assembly GCA_032361385.1 of Panulirus guttatus. Classification (NCBI taxonomy): domain Eukaryota; kingdom Metazoa; phylum Arthropoda; class Malacostraca; order Decapoda; family Palinuridae; genus Panulirus; species Panulirus guttatus. The sequence goes on along the minus strand of JAUUDW010275746.1, from coordinate 8,679 downwards.
ACGTTAACAGATGGTTTTGTGGCTGACTAGTGTTACTGAACTGTGAGGGATGACTGTTTGGATGATCATCTTTTACTAAGTGTGTTCATTTACTAACTTCCATCATAAGCCAAAAGTTGTCACATTAGTGACTTATATCCAAAGATGCAAGTTTTTGATACATTTAGATAAAGACCACTTTCACCCTGCCATTACTGCCAAATCTTGCGGGGCCAATGCTGTATTACCAGCATGAGATACAGTTCAAGTATATGTTTGAGATACTCTAATGGGTCTTGTTCCGAGAATGATTTTAGTGTAATGGATCTTGTTCTGAGAAGGATATTAAGAATGACATTCATTGGTAGCCAGTCTTAGGACAGGGATGATTCCATGTAATCAGCAGAAACTGCTCAAATGCACAAAGTTGAAAAGGGCCATCCATAATCATAGTTTTTCTGAGAACACAAGTACTCTTTTCATTCCTCCATTCTCTTCCAGAGTTGAAAGAGTACTCTTACAGTTAAAGATAATGATTTCTAATACCAATGTACTGATTTCAATATGGTGTACATATGATTTAAACCCTCCTTCTAGGGTATGCTGTATATTTAAGAATATGCTGTCATTGTAATTATAGATGGCTCTACATATAAATGTGATTTAGGAATTAATTCATGACAACGTCCAGTTGATAATGTATCCCTCTGCTCCTCCTCCAGAATGATAATGCTGAATGGACTTAATTTAGGTTGTAGGTAAGTGAATACTTTGCAGGAGCTGTATGTTTCTGATACTGAAGTTGGTGTAGGCTTGAAATGAACAAAGGTTAGGCAGGAGGTTGGCAAAGTGCTTGCATCAGCATTAATATTTGATGCACCACAGTGAAGACAGTATTACAGATTAGGAAATCATCTTCCTTTACATGTTGCAAGTGGGCAAAAAATTTGAATATGTGATGGCTAAGGTCTGCAGTGGGTTGTGATGGTTTTGTGATGCATCATGAACAGTAAAGGCTAAGTCTGTAGGAAAATGTTTTTCTCAATCCTGTATTACCTGTAACTTCGATTCATTACTTCCCTAAAAAGTAGCACGGAAAGCATCCTGAATTAAAAAGGTAAGTATGAGGTTGTTTTGTTAGATAATTCGTAATGATTTAAGCTGATGATATTGTTCAAGGATTTGACAGAATATTTTTTAATGGCATTAGTCTTTTCTGTGAGTTGACTGTGAGTATCCCATGTGTGGAATCTTGTATTAAAAAAAATCTATATGCAGCTTACTGGTATCACAGATTGCATAACCATATATTAGTCCATTTTTTCCACTTCAGTGGACAATAACCATCATAATGCCGAAGTGTGCGGTATAACAACTTCATCTCGTACAAGCCATATAAGAAAACCCACATTAT